>CM039119.1:48704806-48978340 GCA_022036555.1 Microstegium vimineum | reverse complement strand
TTGGTGGAGGGTGGTGATAGTGGATAATTATACTAGGGGGGGGAAAGGGCCCTCGTGCCGTATGAAGGGGGGCATCGGCACGAGGGCCCCCGGGAACTCCGTCCCAAACTGCGTCATGGGTCATGGCTTTGACACTCGTGCCTCTTTAAAGCTGTGACGGAAAGAAAGATTTGGGGGAATGGAATCCTGCTGCAAACTGCGGAGGGCTGGGCCCCTGGTCCGGGAAGTCAAAGTCCATCAGAGTGATGTTTTTTGCTTTGAGCACCGTGCAGAACCTGAAGGGATTGTCTTAGCCCATTCTGACGACGGGCTTTGCATGAGCCGACCCGAGTTTTTTGGGGGGCCAAGACCTTTTCAATTCACATGCGCATGTCCCTTAGAATCTCGCCGGCCCCGGAAAGACCGCAACAGTGGGCCCCAGGGGTGCGGGAAAAAGCGCAGAAAAACAGCACCGGTTTTTTCCCCCCCCTATGGCAGGCTGCCAGGACGGGAAAAAAATCTTTGGATGCTCCCCGGGCGACGCGAGGGGGGAAGCATTTTTTTAAAACGGTCCGACCGGGAGTCCGAGCCGACGATCGAACAAAAACATAGATGACTTCCCGGGACCAAACCCCGTAGCTTTTGGAACTTGGCCAGGTCTCGTTTTCCCCTGCCATGTACGCCGCCGTCGTTGCAATCACCTTGCTTGCCCCACCACCACCAAGCCAACAAGTGTTCAGGCCAAGCTAGTACCAGGTACCAGCTCCCCATCTGCCTGCCACGCCGCGACCAGATCAAATGAAAACGCCTCGACCACAACAAACAAACAAGCCAACTCCTCTATTTCCTAGTCCAGTCCACCCGAGCCCGCGGTGCTGCCTGCCTGCCTGCACGGCAAACCTGGAGTGATTGAGCCTGCCACGCGCGACCGACCGCTACCCCCGACACGGTCACGCCTCGACGGCGCCCAATTGATCGCTCGCGGTCGCGGCACGTATATATAGCGGCATCTCGCTCGCGGTCGCGGCGGCAAGCAGCCGGTTGGTGGCAGACACGGGGCTGCTGCTGGAGTTGCTCGCGAACGAGGAGGTGGTGATGATGGCGACCCACCACGAGGCGCTGTGGGCGAGGCTGCACGAGCTGGAGCTGCGGCTCGCGGCGTACAAGCTCCTGCGCGCCGCGCGCGGGGACGGGGACGGGGACGACGCGGGCGCCGCTTTCGCGGACGGGGCCGCCGAGACGCCGGGCAGCACCACCTGCCGCGGCAGGCAGTACGACGCCTACATGCGCCGGCGCGACGCCAGGCGCGTGGCCGCGGCGTCGGCCGAGCAGCAGCAGCAGCAGCAGCTACCAGCGAACGGTAAGGTTCAGCAGCCTCGGGGCGTGCGCGGCGCGGGGGCCGGGCGCACCACCACGCCGATGAGCCCGCGTGGTGGTGCGCTCCGGTGCGCGGCCCGCGACACGCAGGAGGCGGTGCCGCGGCTGCTCATCGTCGCCCCGGCCAAGAGGACGCCGCCGCCGGCCGTGTCGTCGTCCATCCCGAGCACCCCGAGGAGGGACGGCGCGGCGCTGCCGAGGAGCAGGACGGTGAGCGGCGCGGCGGGGAGCCCCCGCGAGGCCGTCGTCGCACTCGCACCACCAGAGGCGGAACAGCCTCGGCGTGGTCGCCGAGTTCGGGGGCGAGTGCGCCACGCCCAGGCCGTTCCTGAAACGCGGCACGGGCACGGGCGGCGCGGCGGCGCCGGCCAGGCTGCGGACGTCGCGGGTGCACGACCTGCCGGCCATCGACGTGGCCAGCACCCCGAGGCCGCTGCCCCAGCAGCAGCATGAACATACCCAGGCGCCGCCGCCGCCGCCGCCGCGCCACGTCCGGTCCGTGTCGGAGCTGCCGTTCGACACGGCGGCGCTGGCGTCGCCGCAGGCGCGGGCGAGGAAGCGGTGGGGCAGCCCGGAGAGGCCAACGGCGATGTTCGCGGCGGCCGCTGACTCGCACAGGGACCTGTCCAAGGGGCTCAAGAAGCTGCTGAGCTTCGTGAGGAAAGGCGGCAGGAGCGGCGGTATCGGCGGCGGTGACCAGCCTCTCCCGGCGCCCAGCCCGCGCGGGAGTGGGAAGCCCGTGAGCAAGGGGTGGTCTGGTTGCTCCCATGGCCACGTCGACGCCCCGTTCGACCGCGCAAGCCTGGACGGGCACCGGTTCCCCATGACGCGGGCAGTTGGCATCTCCGGATGACGCCCTGCGCGGCACGGCGCCGCGCCCAACAGTGTCAGTGTGTGACACGCCATGAGAACTCACCGCCTTGATTGCTCCGCCTCCGCGTTCAGCTCAGGTGGTTCGACGAGCCAGAGCGTCGCTCACTGCACTTCCCTGTGCCTCCCTGCTTGCTGGTGTGCAGCAGAGTTCAGAGATCACTCCCGAGGCCCCCTAACTAGTGAGCAAAGTCGGTTTAGAGTCTCTCTCGTAGAGAATTTCGCCTTTTCAGACGGGCCGTGTTGAGATTTTTTTTGCTGTTACCGCTGGCGCTTAGAGATGAATCCTGTAGCTTTAATTTCCATGGTACTACGACTTTTTTCTTTTTCTTTTTGGGAATCATGGTACTACGAGGTTTGTCTTCCAATCTGAACGTCTGGACTATGGCCGTGTTTAGTTCCCTTGTCGAATCGGCGGTTCTGGGCACTGTACCGATTTGGTACAGTGCCCAGAACACTGTAGCATTTTGTTTTTATTTGTAAAATATTGTCCAAAAATTCTTAAACTAGACTCAAAAGATTCGTCTCGCAACGTACAACAAAACTGTGCAATTAATTTTTGATTTCATCTACATTTAATACTCCATATATGTGTCAATATTTTGATGTGACGGAAAATCTTCTTTTTACATAGTGCAATTTGGGAGGAATTTGGGAACTAAACAAGGCCTATGCTTGCGAAATGGAGGCATCCTATGAATGAATAGCAAAATCTGGCACGGACCCGGCCGTACCATAACCGTACGGTGTTGCTGGCGATCGCCGCCGCCGCTGGAGCATTCAAATTTCGGCGGTGCCTTTTGTTTTAATTCACATTTCAGAAGGCATTGCGTACGCTGCCGTATCCACACGGGGTAGGGCCGCGTAACGGCTTCGTTCGGTTCAGCTACGTCCACGAGACATAGAAGCTGCGAAAAAGGTACAGTGAACAATGAGCTATAAAAAAAATATTGTAAGTGATGTATTGTGAAAAATTGTCAATTATTTGGTTGAAATAACTATGAAACATATCTCCTCGCTCTGTCTCACTTGAAACAACTATGAACTGTCTCTCTGTTTTCAATTACTTGAAAAGGATGAAAGCAAAAAAACAGGGTTCAATGTGCTGCAAAAGTTATACTACGTGAAAGCAAATGTTTCTAGAAAAGAAGCTCTAGGATCTAGTATCCATTTGGTTAGAAGCAATTTATAGAATCCCAAAGCTATGTTCGACTGAGAGGATTCAGACCCAAATATGAGTGAAATATGTGTCTAGCACTTCAATCCGTGCTGATGGTAATTTCCACTCCCAACCTTAATCTCCTTCCATTATATACTCGTTTAGGTAGGGAACATACAACACAAGGACGAGAATTTGACACACATTGACATAATTATGAACCACCGTCTCATGATGCATGTTTAGACAAAGCATGGGTTAGGGCCTAAGATCGAATTTTAGTTTGGATAACAAAAGGTTACTCATTGGCTCCTATGGTTGGTATTGGTGAACCAACCATATTGTGGGCAGACCCTCATATAAGGGCCTATAGTGGATAGGGTCTTAAAGCATGGGTTAGGGCCTCAACCATAGGTGTGGCATCTCTAATTATGAGGGCCAACTTTCGTGTCTTTCTCAATTGGGCTTTGGTTAACCTCTTCTTAGGGCATCCGTAATGACTGACTCATAAGGTAGCTCTAAGCATTCTTTTTATATTGTAATAGAAGAGAGAGAAAATATAACTATTGATCAAAAGACAAGCTCATACACACATTTCAAGAACATGTAAGATTGTTATGTAGGCATAATTCTACTATGAGTCATTACTAAAATCTAGCACTATTAGATAGATTGGCTTAAAGCTAGCAACTGATTTATACGATTCCAGGTGCCCTTAGCAAAACAACACAATGGGTGGTTGATTTGTGTCCATGTTGTGAGTAATGACTGATGTGTGATCAAGCTTTGGTTAAGTGTGTGTTTGAACTAACTGAGACATGAGTTCATGTTGTGCAACATATCGAACTAAAGCTATAATTATAGTATAAAATATATACAATAATTATCGAATGAAAAGAAGATAAAATAGCAAGTTCATTTTTCGAAAGATGGCTCTATCGGGAACCATTTATAAATATACTTTTAGAGATTGCCCATCTCTAGAACTCGAGTGATGGCAAAAGCTACCACTCCAATTTTACTAATAACGGATGTAGACTATTTTCTCCATTAGTGCCGCTACAATGAATGTACTTAGCTGGTGGAGCCATGGAGGTGCTCGGTGCGGTTGAGTAGACCGCCAACGGCTGTATGAGAATGGTGTCTTGGGCTGCATGATTTAATGACTATTATAGACATGTTTTTCTTATTAGGGCCCGTTTGGTAGAGCTGTGTTCCCTGATTCACTAATGAAGTAATTTTATGGCTAAAAATGATTATCTTAGGTTGTTTAACCTAAACTCTTAAAATCGGCATAAAGAACAGAATCAGGTGAAGCTATTTTTTTCAGCCCTCAGCCTCTTAGTTCATTTAATCACACTGAAAAATGTGTTTGACAGCCAGAGAGTGATTCTCGCTGAGAATCAGCTCTGTGGAACGCTGTCAAACGACCCCTTATTATGTGTTCTATTGTATGAGTGCCATTGTAGCATGTTTGGTTCATGTGCATGAGCGCGATGGACTCTTTGAACCTGATGCGAACTCAAAAATGCTTTTGTAAAACTTATGTGACCATTGAATTGATGTAAACTCAAACATGTTTTCGAAAGACTTGTGTGCCCATGTTTCTGTAATTGGGCATGGCTTCATCATACTCCCTAAATTCTAAATTATAAGATATTTTGATTTTTCTAGATAGGTTTTGATATGCACTTAGATAAACAATATATCTAGATACATAAAAGTAACATATCTAGAAAAGCCAAAACATGTTATAATTTGAAATGGAGGGAGAAGCTGTCTGTGATCTTTACGTGTTGTGTGTACGCATATCCAAAGGACTACCCAGTCATGAAAAACAATACTATATGATTTAATGGAAAAACAAAAAAAATTATGCAGTTCCTCACAATAATGTATCAAAACACGGAATGCTTATGTGCCCAGCAAATTGCACAGAAAGAACACATCAGGATTGTGTTTATTACAAATATAAGTACAGGTCTTGCCACCCTGTGTTCCCGACGGAACATGCGACTTTCCTATCAGGCAATGGCGAACCTACCATCAGATTAGAGTTTCTGAGTAGCAGTCGATGATCACAACGCGTACCCGCCACGAGTATGCCTGCAACAGCATTAACTCGTGAACGGATTCTCAGGCTCTACCCTTTTCTTTGCTCGGAGAGGAAGCTTTGTGCCAAGGACAAGCAGGACTCCCTCTGTTTCTTGTACTCACCATACCGTAAGAAGAAGTATCCAAGATAGTCAAAGTCAATTGGGGATACCTTTGCCTGCATTCAAGTGCTAATCATAAAGTTTTGCCGTTCACAGTATCTTTTACATGGGAACCTAGGTGATCAAAAAAAAAAAATCATGTGTGCAGAATCAATAACCTTGCTCACCTGAATAAGGGCCCATAATGCCCAGTAAATGTGTGATGCTAGTCTGAAAGTGTTTGTTTCCACATAAAGTACTTCCATATCTTGTGTCTGCGCCTTTTGGTTGCAAAAAAGAAAAAAAAAACGGAGAATCATGAATTACATCAGAACAAAAAAATCCAAATGTTATGCCATTGGTAAAAAAATAAGAAGAGAGAACTCTTGTATTTCTTTCAGTCCCCGTTTGGATCCCTGGAATTGAATTCATTTTAATAATCATAATTTAGAGACATATTAATTAAGCTAATATAATTGTATATGGATTATAATTACATATTATTGTTCACTATATGAGAGACATACTTATTTGTTGTATTTCTATCGTAGGAGAAGGAGTTTGAATAACATGTTATAAGTTGTAAATAGAAATATGGAATGATGATCTATAGAATTAATTTCCATCTCTTTTTTTTCTCGAATATGCAGGAGGACTGCATATCATTGCATTAAGAGAAAGAGAGATAGGCCAAAATAGCCATATACAGTGCAGGAGCACACACACCCACACACGCCTACACCACAAGCCCATGATCCTCGGTCAATACTTTTGCATATTACAATCGCGCTAAAGGAAAAGTGGTGGAATGTCAAATTCCAAGCCAAATAGCTTAATTTATTAAAGTAGATTCCAATTCCTTCAAATGAAGGGATCCAAACGGCCCCCAGCCTTTTATGAATGCCAAACATATGAGATATCCCAGCAGGTAATACAAACAGATGCTAACTAATACATGTTCAACTTACTCTATAACACATGTAGCACATATGGAGGTATTACTAACTTCGTCAAAAACAAGCAAAGACAGAACTACTCATAGTGTCAACTATGTTACAAGAGTAGGTACTAGCAGAAAGCTTCATTTACTCTATAAAGAACTCGAATTCCAAGAATAGATTTCAATTGGTTTTGTTTCACATACCTGACTAGGTCTATCAGGACGTAGATAATTCCTGAAGAAGTTATACTGAGCATCTTTATCTGGGTACCTAATGACAATCAAATGAATACTGCTGACTAAAAACATGACAACAATATATTCCTTTGGAGTATTTCATTGACATGAAGAGAACTTACAAATTATAGTCACAATCAAATCCTGCATACTCATTGAAATGATTTGCAATGTCATAGCCACGGTAGCTGTATGACCCATACTCAAAATCAATAAAATATAGCTTCCCTGACAGAGGAAACAACAGGCACACCGCCACTACAGTTAGTTTTGCAAATCAGTAATAATAAAAAAGGGGGAAACTGATACAAAGAAAAAGATTTTACCTTCCAAATCATTGAGCATCAGATTTCCTGAAAGCAAGTCATTGTGTGCAAAAACAACAGGCGCATTCAGAATGTCCAAGAGATCCTAAAAGATGCATGGACATTGATGAAGAAATAAGGAGTACAGAAAGTAACAATTGGCAGGAGTAACAGCTATCTTCAGTTTTAGTTCCCTAGTATTGGCCTAAACCCATCACCACCACAACCAGTATTTTGCTTTATAACAATGCTATACATGGATGTTCCCACTATACCAGAGAAAGATCAACTACTATTTGTGGCCAAGGAAAAAATAGGAAAATATCACTCTAAGAAGGGACAAAATAGGCCCGAAATATAAGAAGGTACATTGTCAACTTCAAGGCACCTTAAGTTCTTGAACTTCATCTTGTATTTCTCTAAATGAGATCTTTTCATATATCTTCTGCTGCTCGTTATCCTCAAACTTCAATGCTGAAGCTGCAAGGTGCATTTGATAGCACACATAAATATTATTTATGTTATTAATTTGTGCCAAGAAAGGTGTCATGTTTGAGATGCCTTTGACATAAAAGCAACAGTCTCAAACGAGCAACATAAGTCACCTACCTTTCTTCAAAAACTTGAATATATCATTCCACAATTGCGGTTTTTTAGACCCTGGTATGTCTACTTGATGGAATTTGTGTAGCTGCTTGGCAATTTCAGCTGCTATTTTAGGATCTCTCATGTCTAGGAAACAAAATAATGAGGATCAGTAAATTTGTTAGAAGCATTTTATAAAACCTCCAGACATCCAAGGCTTCAAATTGACATAAAAAATCTTGGATAATGCTGACTATAAGCCTATAAGGATAGGGAAAGGAAAAAAAGCACAATTCCATTGAACTTGCATTTGAAATTGAAACTAAAACTACAAAGGAGAATAGAGAAACTATTGCACTAAGTTGATTAGGACCCCACACCCATGTTATTCAGATGGGAAGTATGCCTACCTGCAGGTGACAGTGTTCGAGCATAGATGAATGACTGAACTACTCCATTCCCAAATATTCCAAGTAGCTGAGCCCCGAACCCTGCAGCTGAGAGATACGGTATCGCCTAACCATGATGGTAATAGATGTACGCATTAGGAAATATTTTAGAACCGAAATTAGATTTAATTTTGTGGGTACATTATACTATGTGTCCAGTCTAGGGACCCTCAAAACTTATCATTCTATGTTAGCATTTGTCAGAGAATGAAATGAAATCCATCCGTCAGGGAAAAGGTACAGATATATGAAACAAAAGGTAATGCACTTGGTAGGACAGATGCTACTACAAAACCATGACTATTCTGTGTCTAGAGAATTGAAAATGTGCCACTATAAAAATATGGCACCAACACAAGGGGTAATGCTAGAAGTTTAGAATCATCGTGGAATACTATACTATAGGTAACACAGAATCTCGTACCACTCAGATTCTTTTTTTAGACCAAAGGTAAAAGCCCTGCTTCTATTGAAAGCATATAGATACCACTCAGATTCTCACCTTCAATTCCCTTTTCCGATCAATCACCAAGTCTGTATTTGGTCCATACAACCGGACAGTAACAGCAGACTCATTGCCGTCTTCTTCTTTTACAGAAACCTTGAGCACTGTAGGTAATAACGAATAAACATCATTGACTACAGATTGAAAGAAATTATTGATGTCACACATGAATTAATGAATCATCCCTATGGTTGAATTAGGTGCAGATACAGAGACAGCAGGCTCTTATTATTTTCTAATGTTGCAAGCATGATGGGGCAGATGTGACAATGACAGCAGAAATGATACAGGCCAAAGGAAATATTATGCAGCGCCCCGGTGGAGTATCTAATCGCAAAAAGTTTGGAAAAAAGCATTAGGTTCTGCACTTGTGCTGCTTCATCAGCAAATGGATGGGAAGAATGAGTAGCAGGAAGCTGACAAGCAGACTTTACAGAGAGAAAAAAAAAAGGCCATGTCCTCATGTCAAAGCAACATTTCAATCAAGTACTAACTACGAATTACTCATTTATTTACTACAATCACCATGCTGCTTCGGGCGAAAAAGGTGAGGAATGTGGATGGCGCTACAAGCCATGCAACTATCAGGGGAACCGGAACTCACATAGATTGGTGATGCCTCCAGACACGGTCTCGATGGAGAAGCGCGATCTGTCAATCTCGTGCCACCCAATGACCAATTGCTTGCAGAGAAGTCTGAAAAAAGCAGCAGCAATCCCCAAATCAGAGAGACTTTCCAGCACACTCCTGTCCTGTCCTGTCCTGTCTTGTCTCCCACACACGCAGAGGCATTTCCTCAAACACACCCGGCTCGTTCGCGGGCACGGGCACGGGCACGTACGTACGACGCCCCGCGCGCCTCGCGACTAGCTCGGAACATGTCACGAGCCGCCGTCAACAGACGCAGCGCCGCAGCGGGGGGCACGAGACCAGCCCGGGCGCGGCGCGAGCGGGAGCAAGAGGATCGAAGAGAGATGGGAAAGGAGGAGGATGGGGGTACTTGCATGATGTCAGGCGACATCTCCGGGAGCGGCAGCGAGATGTCGACGGAGGTCATCAACATGGGAACCTCCTCCGCGGCCGCCGCGGCCCACATAGCCGCGGTGGTCCCTTTCGCCTCTACGCCGCCGCCATGGCCGCTGCTGGCGCCCGCGCCGTTCCATGTCCGTCCCTCCGATCCCATTCCCCTCGCCGCCTCGCGGACACGCCCTCGCTCTCTCGCGCGCGATCTGCTGGTCCGTGCGCGCGAGGGATCTCGTTGCGCTATTCCTGGCTGGGAGCCCACAGACAGGACAAGACACAAGATCGAGCACTAGCCCAACCCAACCGACCCGATCCGACTCGATTCGATCGGAGGCGACTAGGCGAGGCGAGGCGACGCAGGCAAAGCCAAGACAGGGAGCGCGGGTCCGAACAGCGCGCTATATAGCGCCCATTCCGCCATTTGCCTGCGGCCGCGTGGCGGGCCTGAAGCCCTGAACCACGTCGGTTTTGGGCGGTCGCGTCGCGTGCTCGTGCCTACCGCGTGGCGTGCGCATCTATCCCACTGTGGCGCGGGCCGCCTCAGTCCCCGGAGAGCGGAGAGCGACGGCACGGGGTCCATGGATATGGACGGCGGGGAGGTTTCGGGCTTTTGCCCCTTGGGGACGGATCTGGATTCTGGAGTGACGTTGGCCGTTGGCGTCTCTCGTTCCCGCTCCCCGACGCTGCGCGGGATGCTTAGGCTATCCGCACTGTCCTTTAATCACATTTTGGAGGAGTACATGTACATAGCGAATAAAAAAGTCGTACTATATCGTTTTCTTTTGACAATCCGTACTATATATCTTTTAAACACATCTCGAAGGAGTACATAGCGAATAAAAAAACCACACTATATCCTTTAAACACATCTTGAAGAAGTACATAGCCAATAAAAAAGTCGCAGCGGTGTTTAGTAAAACCGCACTATATCCTTTAAACACATCTTGAAGAAATACATAGCGAATAAAAAAGCCGCAGCAATGTTCAGTAAAGAAGCACTATATCCTTAAACGCAGCGGAGGAGGTAGCGGGTGTCCACTACCCGCCCATGTGGCGCGGGCCTCGCTGCTGCCGGCGCGAGATAGGAGGCAGAGAGAGCATGTCGGTCCTGCTGCTACTACTATTTCAACTAATTAAAAAATATTATAACTCACAAACCAAAAAAAAACCAAATTAAATTATGTTTACACTATTAAATTTGTTTTAATAAATCCTTCAAAACAAGGTCCCACATAGATATATTTAGATAAAGTGATAAGTGAGTCTCATTATTGGTAGTTGGTATAGAGTATGAGATATAAAGAATTATAGAGGAAAGAATCTTAATAATTAGGATAATAGAGGATAGATTTAGGGGGTGTTTGTGACTGCTCCGCTCTAGTTTTTGCAGCTCCGCTCCACCAACTCCACCAAAGCAGTTCCACGACGGAGTTTGTGGAGCAAGTGGTACCGTTTGACACATAACCTAGCTCTAGCTCTAGAAATGGGTTGTTTCCAAACCAATGGTCAATTTTGCCCCTGATTAACGTTTCTTGTATGTGTTTAATGTCTTCAGTGCCATATATATACGTAAGTGGATATTTACCAAATGAAATCCCATGTAGTTTCACAAAAAATGAAATCCCATGTAACTTATAAAATTTGTTTAGTAATAAAGGAGACAAGAGAAACACCATGTGTAATAGTCATCCATGACAAGCGATTTGTTTCCAAATGTCATGGATAATCTAGATGTATAGTGTAACACCCTAGAGTCCAAACGATTCAAATTCACTCTACATGCGAGCAAACCACACTCACCACTATCCCACTTAAACTTTCGTCCTCGCTTCGCTTAAAAGGATTAAGCCAGGGATGGTGGGATGGACTCTACAAGCCTTATATGTTGGTCTATCTCACCCTAAATAACCAAGGTGAGACTAAACCCTCCACAATATCTTATTAACACACATGGGCGACTACGGGCCAAATGGGCCGGATGTGACATACACCCCCCCTCAAAGAACCCGACGTCCTCGTCGAGCCCAACATACCCACAACCGGGCAAACGATGACCAGGAACGTTCCCCTCTTAGCACACGCGACCGTGCGTCCAGTGCCACGCCGTGCACTCCGCAGAGCCTACACGCGCAATGAACTCCCATGTCCGCACACCTAGCACGCACACGCCCGTGGCTGCGAAGGTCGGATCTGATACCATTTGTATCGCCCTAGAGTCCAAACGGCTCAGATCCACTCTGCATGCGAGCGAACCACACCCACCACCATCCCACCTAAACTTTCGTCCTCGCTTCACTTAAAAGGATTAACCCGGGGATGGTGGGATGGACTCTATAAGCCTTATATGTTGGTCTATATCCCACCATAAACAACCAAGGTGTGACTAAACTCTCCACAATATCTCATTAACACACATGGGCCACTACGGGTCAGATGGGTCAGATGTGACATATAGACAATGGTTTTGTTTCCAAATGCAAAAAAAAGGACATACCAGCACACATAAAGATGGGCACAGAGAAGAAGGGTCACATGCTTTCATGCCTACAGGTGGAGGGGAGTTTAACGGATGGCAAAGGGACCGGCAATGGCAATGTGAGTAATTATCCACCAACTCCATATGAGAGTATAAAATTCTAAAAACTGGAGTACCTCTTGAGGTGTTCTAAAAAAATGTGGAGTTGACCTCTAACTCTATCTTTTTTTGGAGCGGAGTTCTTGGAACTATAAGTGTTTGGCAACGCAGAGTTGGAGCGGAGCTGTAAAAATAGAAGTGAAGGAGTTCCAAACATCCCCTTAGAGAACGTTGAGTACAGACAATCTTAGATCTTTTCATTCAGAAAAGAAGACCACTGACTCAGGACTGTGCCATTGCCAGTCGGGGACAACAGATTCCGTTTTTAATGGTCATTATAGCAAGGTTCTACGTCATTTATTTTGAAACTGAAAAACTAGCTACATGTGAGTTGGTTACGCTAGCTTCTTAGAGCGTCTCTAAGAGTCTTTATAAAATATACTCTCTAAATCATTATTTATAGAGTCATTTAAGTAAAAATTGTTTTGTATATCTTTATACTCTCCAACAACTTTTGTATATTTCATGCGCAGTCTAGAGAGTCATTCTCGTCTTCTATATTTGTCTACGAAAAACCCGAAATAGAAAATAGCTATATTTGCATAACTATTTAGAAAAGTTGTTGTTGTGTGTTTTTCAACAAAATCTCTATTCCTAGCATTTAGAAAGAATATAGAGAGACTCTAGGAGATGCCCTTATAGCGCAACAGTTCCGTCACTATTTTGAGAGAAAAACTAAATGATTCTTAAGACCAAAAGAGCACTACTCCTGCGTAACATTTCGAGGAACTATCGAATCAATAGCGATAAGTATCTTTAAGAGTTTACCAAATTAACTTAACATCTATAAAATTTTGGTAAAACATGAAAAAAATATTTGGTATCATAACTTGGAAAAAATAATAACTTGACAAATCTTTCCTCCCGACACACATATACAACTTCGCATCCGTCGGGAAATTGAAGTAGAAGGACCATCCAGTAAACAGAAACTCTTTATCGTGTTCATTTTATAAAAGTGCAAGAGAGAAGAGTTTACAGATCTGAACTTATTTAATTTCTGAGAAGTTCAGGGTTCTGATGCAAAACTATTTTTCTTTTATATTTTTTGTTTATATACATTTAAATGACCGAAAATTTAGAGTAATTCATAGAAAAATCATAAAATAGCAAATGAAGACTTTTTCGAATCCTCATGAGTACATTTATAGAGTAGAACAATAATAAGGTAGTTTTTATTAGAATGGTTTTACTGTTGTATTTATCTATGATATTTAAGGATAAACTTGTGATTTTTTTAATTTGCTAAGTCCAAAATAGCAAGCTCTTAGAGAGAGTATCTTTTTAACTTGACATATTGTTTTAGGAGTCAAGTAGAATTTGACAAACTCTTAGAAATGATAACAAGACGTCTGTAACGACTTCACCAATCTCAAAATCTATTGATTTGTTCTTAGTTTTTCAAAGCTCCTAATATAGTAGGCCGAGTATGTCTATTGATTTGTTCTTAGTTTTTCAAAGCTCCTAACGATGGTAATATGCATGTATAATATGATTCTTCAAAAAAAAAAGAGAGACCAGTGTCGTATGTTTGGCCCTTACATAAGGGTAAGGAAGTATCTTTGTCCCCGTTGCGTTGTCTCAACGCGCAAGTAAACAGGATAACTGGAAGAACGGAAATAATCGAGGTTCAGTGCTTCACGTCAGACAAAATGATACCTTCCGGGGTCTTGTTTGTGTTCTACTCGCCGAAGTAATATTAGCATCATCATCTTCATGGAAGTTGATCGTGCTGTACACGCTTGCCAATGCCACACGTATAGTACACGTGATACTCATGCACAGAATTTGCAGGATAAGGCGAGCATGTACTTTCTCCGTTTAATCGATCGGTAGGTACGTACGTCTCTCCCACCGTCCACTGGCCAAACGAATTATGTTAGCATAATAATTACTTACTAGTACTGTACCACCGTAGTATGTTCTGCCTTGTCCGCCTTGTTGTAAGACTAGCGATCATTTCAGTGTCGCTACTATAAATAAACGGCCAGGAAAAGAGACGTCGACCTTACAAACCGCCCAAAAAAACATCTCTACAAATATTTCTATTTCTAAAGACAGATAAAATATGGTTACTTTATGAATATACTACCTAAAAAGATAAAGAACAATTTATTTAGCAGGATTTCAAAGAAAGGCTAGGGAAAGTTGAATTCACAAGATTTGGGTTTGACCTCACAACTGTCTTGGTGAGAAGAGATGACCTTGGTTTTCTGGAAGAACCCTTTACAAACAATGAGATTGATGCAGTGAT
This sequence comes from Microstegium vimineum, assembly GCA_022036555.1. Taxonomy (NCBI): domain Eukaryota; kingdom Viridiplantae; phylum Streptophyta; class Magnoliopsida; order Poales; family Poaceae; genus Microstegium; species Microstegium vimineum. Next base: position 48,963,827 of record CM039119.1, on the reverse strand, counting down.
CAAGAGCTTACCAAATGACAAGTCTCCTAGGCCAAATGGCTGTAGTAATGAGTTTATGAAGGATTGATGGACAACTGTGAAAGAGGATTTTTATAGTCTATGCAAAGATTTTCACAATAATAATGTTTATCTTAAAAGCATCAACTCCTCTTTCATCACACTTATCCCAAGGTGGAAGCTTCTAGGACACTTAATGAGTACATACCAATCTCTCTTCTGAACTCATCAGTAAAGCTCATAACCAAATTACTTGCAAATAGACTACAGACAGTAATCACAAGCTTGGTACACAGGAATCCATATGGTTTTATCAAAGCAAGAACTATACATGACTGCCTTGCATGGGCCTTGGAATACTTACACATGTGCCACCACTCAAAAAAAGAAATAATTGTCTTGAAGTTAGATTTCGAAAAGGCATTTGATAAAATTGAACATCAGGCAATGCTGACGATCATGGAAGAGAAAGGCTTTCAGCAGAAGTGGATAAATTGGATGAAAATGATCTTTTCTTCAGCCACTTCAGCTGTGCTACTAAATGGAACCCCAAGAAAGACCTTCAACTGACTGAGAGGGGTTAGGCATGGTGATCCACTATCACCTTTGTTATTTGTCCTTGCTGCTAATCTACTACAATCACTGATAAACAAAGGCAAGGAACTTGGAATGCTAAGGTTGCCCAAACCTCTAGAATCAAATCAGGACTTCCCAGTGATACAATATGCAGATGACACTCTAGTGGTGATGGAGGGAGATACAAAGCAACTCTTCTTTCTCAAATCACTGATTAACACCTTCTCTGAAGCCACAGGTTTGAAGGTGAATCTTAAAAAAACAACGATGTTGCCCATTAATATCACTGATGAAAGGTTAGACTTGTTGGCTAACACTTTTGGTTGTTCCAAAGGGACATTCCCATTCACTTACCTTGGGTTGCCAATAGGACTAACTAAACCAAGAGTCCAAGTTTTCATACCTCTGATAAGCAAATGTGAAAAAAAGGTAAGGCAGTGTCTCAACTTTTCTATCACAAGCTGGTAGACTAGAACTAACCAATGCAGTATTCACATCCTTGCCAACCTTCTACATGTGTACTTTGGCCCTGCCCAAGATAGTGATTCAGAGAATTGACAGTTTTAGAAAACATTGTCTTTGGAGAGGCAATGATATAAATGATAAAAAACCCACCAAAGGCAGTTTGGGAAATGGTATGCAAACCAAAGGAAGAAGGAGGCTTGGGGTCATTGACATTGAATTACATAATGAAGTATTACTACTTAAGAATCTCAGTAAGTTTTTTAATAAACAAGACATTCCTTATGTAACAATCCTCGATTTTCTCGAAGGGAAATCCACAGATTACAATATAATGTGATAGTCCCAGGAATACCAAGATATCACAATATTGATATACAGTTGATATCACAGTCATACATCATGAAATTACAAGCTTACAAGTATTACAACTTAGATATTCACACCCTACTACAACACTCTACTAGCGGAAGACGCATGCGAAACGATATCAGAGTAGAAGCAACGTGCCAGCGGGTGAAGGCTCCTCCTTCACAACCAACCTTGAGCGTAGGACAAGACCACCTAGACCTCCGGATCCTTGTTGTTGTCGTCGAAGATAGCATCCAAACCTGATAAATAACTTTTAGTACGATTTGTACTGGCCACTGTTTCTCACCCTATGATTTGCTTTTGCTTTGTGGAAAGTGGTATGCAAGGGGGCTAGAGAAAAGAATCTATATCTGGCTATGGTTTTCCTATGCAAGTTTCAATATTAAGTAAAAATAGTAATAAGCTGTATATTAAGTTTTAACACATTTCCCACACATCCATCCCATCCACACACATCTCACCACTCTCACTCTCACACTCTCTAGGCGACAAGGACAACTCCCTCTCGTCCTTGTCTCAGCGGCTCACAGCCGGATCCTACAAAACCCAGGGGGAGAAAAAGAAGGGACTCATCTCTCTAAAGCAAGCGAGGCGTAGGTCATGAGAAGTCCATAACCGGGGACACGGCTATACATATAGATCGATCAACTCTGCAGAGTGTGTACACCTGTATCCACAAGATCGCCATCATCGACGTTGTACAACGCCTAGGCCGACAACGGGCTATCTCCCGATCCGGAACAATACCATCCTGCCACTCAGCCCTGGGGCTCCCCGGCGCACCGGCAAACTAAGACTGGGAGACGCAGCACCTGACCACCTTGGTATTGCACATCTAGGATGGTACGGGTCTCAACACCGACACCACCTACCCTTATCACCTAACAACCTGGCAGTAATGGCATCGCCCAAACTGATAGACATCCGCACCCCGCCCATTCAGGGACGAGTGGTGTGCACGAATAAAACTCATGGTTTCGATTCCCTTGCTATTCCAGATCCTAGGTGGGATCAGACAGGTCATCTCCTCAAATTGGGGTCCTCCCCTGTGCCATCACAACACTTCTATCCCGGGGCTCACCCGGGATCTCCTCAAAACACATGTACCCGCCACAGGTACCTCTCGTGGGGATGCCCAGGTTGCACCCCCGACAAGACTCTTCCCACAGACTCATCGTAGGACCTGTCTGATCGACTCAACCCTCACCACACACCCAAGACACACGCCAAGATCTCCCCAGTTTTATCATTATACCGTCACACAGTGCCTAGCCACTCACAAACAATCCTCCACTCAACATCACATCAATGACATAATGCAAAGTAGAAGTAACGAGTAAGTAAAGCGGGTGTCTATCCTATCAGTAGGGGTGCAGGGGTAAGGTTGCGACAAGGTATAGGCTTTCCAAGCAATCTACCATGCAGCCTATCAGTTTAATTGTGGAAACTAAAGCACTAGCATCTATGTATATGCATGTCTAATAGGATTCTACGAGGTTGGGTGGGACGTGGCACTTGTTCATTTAGATCCTTAATCATCCACATCGATCATCATGTCATGGCAAAGGACATGAACCGAAGTTGGAACAAGAGAGCTCAATCCACGTCTTACTGGATCGACGAGGATCGATAAGAGAGGAATAGTCCCTGCATTCTCTCAACCACACGTCATGGTAACGGACGGAGGTTTAAGGAATAGAGACACAAACTCGTAGTTCCTCGAACTACACCAACTCGTAGGGCACCACGACCTCCGTGCACTAAAATGGCACAAGGTAATCCCTTGGTCTAGGTGGTGCAAGCATACGAGATGGGTAAGACAAGGAGAAGCAAAGGAGGTAAAGTCTGATGGTCATTGCGAGATGACTCGCGACCATGAGCTCTACCTACACGAGTTGGCTTCCGAAGGTTCCACGATAGTCGTCTCCTAGTTCGTCTCTAGTGGACAAGGTCACGTGAGGCTCGTCATGTGCGGGTGGAAAGCGCACTATCGTTGAGTCCATCATGGCCTTGTCCCAGAGCCGAGTAGGGTCACTAACAGTCGTAGTTCTACGGGGCCAACAAGACACGAAAGAAGGGATCGTGCTTGGCGTTACGGCCACAATGGGACGAACCCACGGCCGAAACGACCAAACACGTCACTTCTCAACCGGCTCGAAGGCTCGGTCCACAGAGACAAACAAAACAACGATAACACAAGCACAAAGGCAACAAAATGGAGCAACACACATCCATAGCGATAGAGATAGGTCGGCGCAAAGGCATGACACAGGCATATATATTAGATAACAAGTGTGACATGTATGAATACAGATAAAAGGAAAGCTTTGCCGACGTTAAGGACAACGTCGGCGGGTTTTAAAAGGCTCGACCTTGAAGCGACGGGGAAGGTGTCGGGTTGCTGCATTGGGTCGACGGAGCGTCTGGGACAGGCACAGGCTAGCTGTGGCCTGCAACAGCCACCTCTGACCGGCTGCAGCCACCCTTGGAAGGCTGTGGCTGGCCGCGGCTTGCTGCTGCTAGCCGAACGGGCCACTGAGTGGCCGGTAGCTGGCCTGGCGCAGCAATAGGTGACCGGGAGGTGGCGGAGGTCCAACGGATGCATCCGGGACGAGCATGGACACACTGAAAGTGCAATCAAGCCTTAAGTGGGTTTTGGTGACATGACAACGCAATTAGAGAACTAATGAGATTTTACAAGTATGACAAGCAGATTAAACTTAAGGAGGTTGATGAACAGGTTGGTGGACCCCTCCAATTACAAAAGTGCATGGCAACAAGCTCAAAGGAGTTTAAATTCTTTTATACTTTGAAATTGAGTTAGGTATGCCGTACTATTAAAAGGGATTCAACACACATGCCAACAAGTGAACCAAATGCAATATCTATCCAAATACATCACACCTCCACATACATAGTGGGCAAATCAGCCAGCTACTTGAAGATCTATACCTTGTTGTTCTGCCCAGGCCGGCAGTGCTGGCCTCTAGGCCGGTAGTGCTGGACTACAAGCCGGCACTGCCGCCACTTGTTCAGCCTATTGGAAGTGAGGGGTATTTAAACACCTCCTCACTTCCCCCCAACGGCTAGTTGTGTCATTCTCACTCTCACACTTCGCAGAAAACAGAAATAGGAGCTCTCTTCTTGCTCTCCATTCCCCCTTGGTGCTCACCACTCTCCCCCATTGATTTCCAATCAACCTTTGAGAGATTGAGCCTCCAAGCTTGAGAAGAAGCTTCTTCCTCGGATCTTCAACTCCTACACGCATTTGGTTCGCGTCGTGGCCGGCGGTTTGAGTTTGTTACTCTTGGAGCTTTGCTCCTAGCCGGCTAGGCGTCACCCTTAAGCTTGCCAACTTGTGTGGCAGCCAAGGGAGGTTTGTAACACCACCAATTTGCTAATACATTGCCCTCATCTCAAGGGTTCATTCCCTTGACTTAAGACCGAGGAAAAAGCAATCCTTTGTGGCGAGCTTGAGCCTTGTGTGGCACACCTCAACAACGTGGACGTAGGCAAGCCTAAGTGGCGAGCTGAACCACGGGTCAAATCTTGTGTCACCGTGTGCTTGTTACTTTACTTTCATATATCTTGTGTGCAAGGTGATTTCTAGGATTTGGATCCGATCTACTATGTAGGTGTGTTGCTACCACTTTCAGGTGCTTCTAGAGGTTCCCTACACCTCTAGGAAGGTTTTGATTCAGCCACAATTTCCATTCTAGTTTTACATTTTGAATTGTGCTCAATTTTGTTCAGGTGACCAGCACTGCTGCCCCAGAGACCAGCAGTGTCGGCCACCCCAGCAGTGCCGGCCTAGAGTCCGGCAGTGCCGGCCCTGTGCTGACAGCAAGTGTCAAGTTTGTTTTTAAACATGCCTATTCACCCCCCCTCTAGGCTAATCAGGTCCTTACAAGTAGTATCAAAGCTAGGTTACCTCAAGAAACACTTAACCGTGTGAGGTAATGGCCGAAGAGGGAAATGTTGTGATGGTTGATCCCAAGAAGGTGGACTTGCATGAGACCTCAAGCAGCGATGAGAGTGCAGACACGAACGAGTACCAGACCACTGCTGGTATATCCGCTGGAGAGATTGCAAGAAGAAAAGAAGCTAGAAGATTGAGAAGATAAGGCAAGAAATTGCAAAAAGAAGAAAAAACTATCAATGAAGCCAAAAGCTTGAAGCTTACCGAGAAGCTCCATAGAAGAGAAGTAAGAGCACTCAAGAAGGAGCTCAAAGCGAAGGAGGAGGAGCTAATGAAGAGCAAAGCACAAGCCTCTCAAGTGGAGGTTGAATCAAGTAGGTCTGACGGAGATGATGATGAATCATACCATGCCTCCAAGATTGTGAAGAAGGATAAGAAGAAGAAGGATGACGGCAGCAAGAAATACTCCGCCATATCCTTTGATTATTCATCCATTTCTAAGCATGAGCATAAACCTCTATTTCATGTTCCCGCCGGCAAGTTGCCTCATTTCGATGGGACCAACTTTGACAAGTGGAAACACTTGATGAAATCTTATCTTGTAGGTCTTCACCCCGGTGCTTGGGAAATTGTTCACAAAGGATGTGATCCTCTGGTTGACCCTACAAGCCCCACCACCACCGAGCTCCGCTGCATACAACTCAACGCACAAGCAACTAGTGTGTTGCTAAGTGCATTGGATGGTGATGAGTATAACACGGTCATGGGCTTGGAGGTTTCCAAGGAGATATGGGACACCTTGCATCTTGCACATGAAGGTGTGAGCAAAGTGAGGCAGTCCAAGATTGATTTGTTGATGGCCAAGCTCAACCGGTTTGTGATCAATGAAGGTGAAGGGCCACAAGAAATGTTTGATAGATTGATGACCATTGTTGGCAAGATTAGAGTCCTTGGTGGAGAAGAAGTCAATGACCACAAGGTTGTCAAAATCATACTTGAAGTCTACTCCCCAAGAAATGAAACCGTGGTGACATTGATTAGAGACAAGAAGAAGTTCGAGTACTTCACACCAAGTGATGTGCTTGGAAGGATCATCACTTTTGATCTACAAAGAGAAGAAGCACAAGAAAGGAAGAAGCTTGGAGAGATGCAAGCAAGGTTGGAGGGCATGAAGATCAAGGATGTGGCTCTCAAGGCAAACAAGAGCACAAGGAAATCAGGCCCTAGCTATTCCAAAAACAGCAAGCAAGCTACTTCAAGCAAAGCTCAAGCTACCAAGGCCATCAAGCATCAACCCGAAGCTCCAACGTCAAGTGATGGTTAAAGTGAAGATGAGCAAGCCGAAAACATTAATGACATGGCTCTATTCATAAGAAGATTCAACAAGGGCCTAAAGAAGAATGGGTACAAGCTCATGAAGAGAAGGTTCCCCAACAAGAAGTTAAGAACTTGCTACAAGTGTGGTAGCACCGAACACTTCATTGCCGATTGCCCAAATAAGGAGAAAGACAACAAATTTGGCAAAGGCAAGAGGGAAGACAAGGGTGACCACAAGAAGAGCAAGAGATTTATGGGTGAAGCACACATTGGGCATGAGTGGGACTCATCGGAGGAGACCACAAGTGAGGATGAGGAGATGGCAACAATTGCCATTCACAAGCCATCTACTTCATCAAGGCTCTTCAACAACATGTCCGATGATGATGAAGGCTCCCCTCACATTTATCTCATGGCAAAGGGTGAGAAGGTAAAATCAAAACCGAAACCCATAACTCCTCCCCCAAAGACATCTCTAGTAGTGATTCTAGTGATTGCTCTAGTGATGATGAATCTAGTAATGAAGAAATCAATGAAATAACTAAAAATATGGATGTCAAAACCAAAATATTTATTGCTAATCTAATGGATGAATTGAGGAAACCAAGGAAGAGCTAGCATTTAGAGAAAATACTCTTATTAAACAAGAGGATCTCTACATTTCTAGTGAGGAAGCCCTTGCATTAGAAAGGAGTGAGGTGAGCTCTTTGACCAAGGCTTTGGCCAAGGAAAAAGAAGCTTATGCTCTCACTAAGGAGTATAGTGAACTCAAGCAAAAGCATTGTGGCTTAAGTGAAAAGCATCAAGAGCTTGAGGGACAATACAACCTTCTTTGGGAGAGCAACTCACATCTCACTAAGGCAAATGATGCCTCTTCTCCATCCACTAGCCAAGGTTGTGGAAAATGCTATAATATTTATTTGAATGATTATTCCACTAACCTTGCCAACATGGAGGCCATGAAGAAAGAAATAGCAAGGCTCAACAATGTCATCTCAGTTTCAAAGAAGAATGACAAAGACAAGGTTGACCCCAAGAAAATCCAATACAAAGATGGAAGACATCCATCAATTAAAGATGGGCTTGGTCACACTCAAGGAGGTAAAACCAATGGTAGAAAAATGGTCAAAGGCATTGAGTGTGTCAAGTTTGAGAAGAAGGGAAACATTGGTGCAGATAAGCCTATACAGACAGCAGCTCTGCTGGACCATAGGCCGGCAGTGCTGGACCTAAGGCCGGCAGTGCCGCGCCCCAATAAAGGGAAGGCTACCAATGCTTCACCTGATCAAGCTAAAGCCAAAGTCCATGCCAAGAGGATGCCCCAGCAAAAGCAGGTTTCTCAGAAACCCAAGGACTCAATTTGGGTGGCCAAAAACAAGTTTGCCTATCAACCCAAGACAAGGTCACCTCAAGGAAGTTTGTCCTCATGCTATGTGTTGAAGTGCAATGACCGTGGTAAAGTCATTGCTGAATTTGTGGGTGATGAGAAACATGATAAGAGAAGCATAAACATTTGGGTTCCAAAAATTATTGTGACTAACATGCAAGGCCCCAAGTTGATTGGGGACCTAAATCTAGGAACTAATTTGTTTTGTAGGCATACTCCTCCGGTGGATCAAGTTGGGTGCTTGATAGTGGATGTACAAATCATATGACCGGAGAAAGGAGTATGTTCTCATCATATTCCCCAACTTCAAATGCAAGTGAGAATATCATCTTTGGTGACAACTCCAAAGGGGAAGTGATTGGACTTGGTAAAGTTGCTATTACTCTTCATCATTCCATCTCAAATATATTACATGTGAATTCGTTGAGTTACAACTTGTTGTCCGTTTCTCAATTGTGTGAGATGGGCTTCAATTGTCTCTTTACGGATAAGGGTATGGAAGTCTTTAAGAGGGAGGATTCTTGTATTGTCTTTACGGGTCGTTTGAAGGGCAAGCTCTATCTAGTTGATTTCAACAAAATTAAAGCTAAGCTTGAGACTTGTTTAGTGGAAAAATCTAGCATGGGTTGGCTATGGCATCACCGACTAGCCCATGTTAGGATGAGGAACTTGGCCAAACTCCTAAAAGATGAACACATTCTTGGACTAACCAATGTTCATTTTGAGAAGGATAGAATTTGTAGCGCTTGCCAAGCCGGAAACCAAGTAGGTGCACCTCACCCATCCAAGAGCATTGTCTCCACCAAGCAACCATTGGAGCTAATTCACATGGATCTCTTTGGACCGGTGGCCTACACAAGCATTGGCGGTAACAAACATGGTTTAGTTATTGTTGATGACTTTACTCGTTTCACTTGGGTGTTTTTCATGTATGATAAGGCACAAGTGCAAGATAAGGTGAAAACCTTCATTAGAAGAGCACAAAGAGAATTCAGTTTCCAAATCAAGAAAGTTCGAAGTGACAATGGAACCGAATTCAAGAATACTCAAGTGGAAGAGTTCCTTGATGATGAGGGCATCAAGCATGAGTTTCAGTTCCATACACCCCTCAACAAAATGGTGTAGTAGAGAGGAAGAACCGGACACTCATTGACATGGCAAGGACAATGCTAGATGAGTACAAGACTTCGGATATCTTTTGGGCCGAAGCCGTCAACACCGCTTGCCATGCCATCAACCGGCTCTACTTACACAAGATCTTGAAGAAGACTTCATATGAGCTTCTAACCGGTAACTGTTGACACCGGTATGTGTCAATGTAAACCAAGTGTGCCGAACGGCAGGAGAATGGTTGCTGTTCACCATCGGCATTGAAATGCTACTGGTTAGGTTACCGATGGGGTCAGAAGAAGGTCGCTTTGATTGAGGGAGACGTTAAAGAAGAAAATAAGCTACTTGCCGATAAGTAGAGATTGTCGATTAAGTGTTGATGCCTATGGAAGTAGGAAAGCACTATTGATGAAGGCAGAAGGGATGTTGCCGATGAGAGCAGGAAGGTGTTACCGATAGGAGCAGAGGTGCTGCCGATGGAATTAGAGGAAGGTTGTAGACTAAAAGTTTGCCGATGGAATGTTTCATCGTAAAGGGGACGGATATGGAAACTGGTGATGTTTATACCAGTGTTATTATTATAGTTTGAGTCCAACTCTTGCATGAGTCATTTATTTCCTTAAAAATAGGAGTTTTATTTAGGAAAGATATGAGTCGTTTCTGTTTACAACTCCCCTTGTTGGGGTATAAATATGCACCGAGGGGGTGATGTAAAAGGATATACACAATCAATTAAAGACCTTACTATTTTCATCTACTTTTCTAGCAAATTTACTTTTCGCATTAGCTTAGTTCATCTACGAGTTCTTTCCAAGTTTCGACGGATCATCTCTGTCAAGCTTGCAAGATCCGCGTTTTGAGCAATTTGAGCCTTGACGTCCGGGTGTATCGTTGTCGTCTCGTTCAATCTTGTTCTAGTTATCGTCCTTGTCGATTAATTGGTCAAATCGACTAACACACCTTGGATATCGATTGTGGGTATAAGGCCGAGGTGTTCGCAGATCCTGACGCTTTTTGTGTCAACAGTAACAAACCAAAGGTGTCATACTTTAGAGTTTTTGGGTGCAAGTGTTTCATACTTAACAAGAAACCCAAAACCTCTAAGTTTGCACCTAAAGTTGATGAAGGTTTTCTTCTTGGTTATGGATCAAATGAGCATGCGTATCGTGTATTCATCAAGACCTTAGGGAAAATTGAAATTGCGATAGACGTGACATTTGATGAATCTAACGGCTCTCAAATAGAGCAAATTGATCAAGTGATTGTAGGTAATGAGGAACCACCATGTGAAGCAATCAAGAACATGGCCATTGGTGATATCAGGCCACAAGAAGTACAGGCCACAGAAGTGGAACCTCAAGATGGTGATGCTACTGCCCCAAGATTGGAAGAAGATGGGCCAGCAGTGCTCCCTGGTCAGGGCTCTACCCCTGAGGCCGGCACTGCCGGCCCCAGCAGACAGGAAGCAGTCAACCCCTCACCTGCTACTCCAAGGAACCTACAACCTATCTTTGAAGAGCATGATTATGATGACCAAGCTGAACAACAAGAAGCCACAGAATACCCAAGATTGAGGCAAACAATTCAAAAGGATCATCCCGTCGAAAATATACTTGGGAGTCTCCGAAAAGGGGTAACTACTCGTTCACATTTGGCAAATTTTTGTCAATTTTACTCTTTTGTCTCCTCTTTGGAACCTCTCAAGGTTGAGCAAGCTCTAGATGATCCGGATTGGGTGATGGCTATGTAAGAAGAGCTCAACAACTTTGAGCGAAATCAAGTTTGGTCCTTGGTGGAAAGACCCAACACTAATGTGATTGGAACCAAGTGGATCTTCCACGACAAGCAAGATGAACAAGGCGTGGTGACAAGGAACAAGGCAAGATTGGTGGCTCAAGGCTTTACTCAAGTGGAGGGCTTGGACTTTGAAGAAACATATGCACCGGTGGCTAGACTTGAAGCAATTTGAATGCTTCTAGCCTATGCTGCCCATCATGACTTCAAGCTTCAATAAATGGATGTGAAGAGTGCATTACTCAACGGCCCTATCCAAGAATTGGTGTATGTTGAGCAGCCACCGAATTTTGAAGATCCCAAGTTCCCTCATCATGTCTTCAAGCTCCATAAGGCGCTCTATGGGCTTAAGCAAGCACCAAGAGCATGGTATGAATGCCTTAAGGAATTTCTACTCAAACAAGGCTTTGAAATAGGCAAAGCGGGTCTGATATCTAGTTTTCACTCCTAACCTTGGCTTATGGTATCCTAAGGGCTCTAAGTTCGATCTACTTGGGTATTCGGATTCCAATTATGCCGGTTGCAAAGTAGACCGAAAAAGCACTTCAGGGACGTGTCAATTCCTTGGACGGTCCCTAGTGTCTTGGAGTTCTAAGAAGCAAAATTGTGTAGCCCTTTCCATCGCCGAGGCCGAGTATGTTGCAGCCGGCGCATGTTGTGATCAACTACTTTGGATGAGGCAAACCTTAAAAGATTTTGGATGTCAATTCACCAAGGTACCTCTCTTGTGTGATAACGAGAGTGTCATCAAACTTGCAAACAACCCGGTTAGTCACTCTAGAACCAAACACATTGACATTCGTCATCACTTCTTGAGAGACCATGAATTAAAAGGAGATATCGCAATTCGCCATGTGAGCACCGAAAAGCAACTAGCCGATATCTTCACTAAGCTTCTCGATGAGACAAGGTTTTGTGCTTTGCGTAGTGAGCTGAATATACTTGATTCCCGTAACATGGTTTGAACTATAGCACACATTTGTTTGTCCACCTAGCGACTTAGGCAAAACTTTGAAAACTTCAATTATGTGTTTCAAAACCATTTTGAAAGAAACTTGAATGTGTTGGTCATAGTATGATTGTTGATTTGCTTACTGGCCAACATATGGCAAGGGGTTGTGTCCACAATTGCATAAATATATAGTATAAAGGTGGCATAGTGCCTCACTGCCTGGCAAGGCCAGCAGTGCCGGGATGCCCGGCAGTGCCGGGACTTAACCGACCAGAGAGGGTCGGGCCCAAGTCCTCCTCTCGGGTTTTCTCTTTTATTCCTACCTCAAACCCGAGGGGACTCCATCCCAAACCTTTTCTCCCCCAACAGAACACCTCTCCTCTTCTCTCTCAACCCTAAGGAGACCTAGGGAGCCCGGAGGTCCCTCTCTTCGTCCCCGGTAGTGCTGCCCTTCGGTGGTGCCGCCATTGGAGGAGGTGTGGAGGATCTTCCTCCCTGCGTCAAACTTCATTCAAGCCCAACCTTCTTCGTCTCCTTCCCTCACTTTCAAAGGTAAACTTGAAACCCTAGGTTGGATCGATCTATGCAATGTATGGTTTCTGAGATGAGATTTAGGTTGTTAGTAGTTGCATTATGTATGGTGATGTATCTCTAGTAGTTAGATTTGGTCAAAACCTAGATTCCATGGCGGATTAGAAAGGCTTGTATTGGGGTTGCCTGCACCAGGCCGACAGTGCTGGCCTCCAGGCCGGCGGGGGCCGGCCTCTGGGCAGCAGCACCAATGCATATGCTCCTCTAATCAACCATTGACTCTAGATTTTGACTTAATCTCTCCACTAGAGTTCCAGCTACTATTCTAAGTGCAGCAACTTAACCTTCTCTCTTTTAAATGCATAGATGGACGCCGGCAGATCGAGTGCTGGTGCTAGAGGAAAGGGGCCAAGGACAAAGACCCGTGTTTGAAGAGGAGGCAGAGATGGTGCTGATGATGGCTTGAATCCTAGGGAAAGGATCAGGAGAGAGAGTGAGCTGCAGATGACAGGAAGAACAATCAGTGATGGTGTGTGTCCCTAGACACCTCCAGATCTTGGATTGTTCAATGCTTACCACCTCGCTGAGATTGTTCCTAGAGAGCCTCAGGACATCCGGCCCAGGCAAAGGGTGGGTTATCAGAATCAGTGGAGGACTGTACAGGAGCAGAGGGCCATCTATCCCTATGATGTGCCAAAAGACATGGGTGTTGACTACAGATTCTGAATGTGTTCCACTCTGACTACTACTCCACAGTCCTGTTCCATGCTGCCAGGCCCAAGATCATCAAGATGAAGTATGTTGATTGGGAGCACTTGGAGAACAAGAGAGATTCTGTATTTGATAGGGTCATTGATCAGTGCAGGGAGCTTGGCATGTATCACTGGATGGGATTCCAGAATGGGTGGAACTCAGAGATCATCTATCAGTTCTACTCCACCTACTATCTGGACAGGGAGAATATGGTAATGCACTGGATGATAGAGGGCATGCACTATAGATTGGACTATGTGACTTTTGCCCGTCTCCTTAGATTTGGAGAAGATGACAGGTCTGTCAAATGAAGAGATTTCCCAGTTGTACATTGAGCCTTAGTATACAGATGGTCTTGTGAAGGGGCTAAGGAGCAAATATTACATTCTCAACAACCTCTTCAGGACCACTCTCTATCCTAAGGTGGGATCCGCCTCAAACCTCTATGCTTTTTCAAAGAATGTACTTAGGAGGATGAGAGGCGGAGCTCCACCCTTTTCAGTGTCTCACTTTCTTTGGGATGAGATTTTCCTTGCTGCTGATGATGCCAGGAAGGGGCTTTCTTATGCTCCCTACCTGATGTTCATAATTGAGATGGTGACAGGAAAAATCTTCTACAAGGACACAGCACATGAGCCCTTCAGAGCAGAGAAGGTTGTCTCTTCCACAGTTCAGGAGGAGATTCAGACACCTCCCAGGGGCAATACCAGGACCAGGGCAGCAGCCCCTGACCTTCCTGAGTCCTCCAGAGCAGCTACCAGAGGCAGGAAGAAGGGTAAGCTTGGAAGGATTTTGAAGAAGATCTTTAGTGGCATCTGTTATGCCAGCAACCATGCTTACCAGACCAGACTAGAGATCAGGCAGCTCAGACAGGAGCAGGGCCTCAGGTAGATTCCTCCACCTACACCTCCACCAGAGCTCAGTGAGGAGTCCACATATGATGATGGTGATTCAGATGATAAGGATGATGATGAGGAGGAGGAGACTCAGCAGCCCCAGACTAGGAGGTTGAGCAAGCGTGCTTCAGCTCCTGGTATTCACTTCTCTTCACCTCTAGATGCTGATGATGATGAGGAGGAAGATGAGGAAGAAGATGAGGATGATGATGAGGACTACATGGAGGAGGACAGCGACTAGTTGGTATCTCTTTTTGCTTTGTTCTTCTCTCTTTTTGGTGACTTGTTGCCAAAGGGGAAGAATTACTAAGTGAAGGGGGTACACAACAAATCTTCGACGGTCATGGAGGAGCGGCTGCTGCTAGTTTTCTTTGTTTTTCAGTTTTTAGCTTGTGAGATGAGAGAGCAACATTCAAAACTACTTTATTGTAATATTGCCACTTAAGTACTTGATTTGTGTCATTTGTGGACATGTACTCTCTCATATATATCTTGCTTGTCTTAGTTTACTTTCAGTTTTATTTATAGTGCGCTGTGTGGCTGTGCTTGTGCTTCCACATGCTTGCTGCCAGCAGCAAGACCGGCAGTGCTGGCCTCCAGACCGGCAGTGTCGGGCTGCTCTAACAGCAAGCACTCTGATTTGTGTTGAGACAGGTTTATATGCATCACGTATATTCTTGTGACACTTTTTTAGCACCCCACAACAGCCATGGATGTAGGGGGAGCCCTATTTCACTCCAATGTGTGAATTTTGGCTTTTCATGCCAAATTTGGAAATTCAAATTCTCATTCACACATTTAGGGGGAGCTCCTACACCCATGACTTGCATTGTCTCAGATTATACTTCACTTTTGTAAGCTCTAAGTGTGTTGTCATCGATTACCAAAAAGGGGGAGATTGAAAGTGCAATCAAGTCTTAAGTGGGTTTTGGTGGCATGACAACGCAATTAAAGAACTAATGAGATTTTACAAGTATGACAAGCAGGTTAAACTTAAGGAGGTTGATGAACAAGTTGGCGGACCCCTCCAATTACAAAAGTGTATGGCAACAAGCTCAAAGGAGTTTAAATTCTTTTATACTTTGAAATTGAGTTAGGTATGTCGTACTATTAAGAGGGATTCAACACGCATGCCAACAAGTGAACCAAATGCAATATCTATCCAAATACATCACACCTCCACATACATAGTGGGCAAATCAGCCAGCTACTTAAAGATCTATACCTTGCTATTCTGCCCAGGCCGGCAGTGCTGGGCTACAGGCCGGCACTGCCGCCACTTGTTTAGCCTGTTGGCAGTGAGGGGTATTTAAACACCTCCTCACTTCCCCCCAACGGCTAGTTGTGACATTCTCACTCTCACACTTCGCAAAAAACAGAAAGAGGAGCTCTCTTCTTGCTCTCCATTCCCCCTTGGTGCTCAACCACTCTTCCTCATTGATTTCCAATCAACCTTTGAGAGATTGAGCCTCCAAGCTTGAGAAGAAGCTTCTCCCTCCGATCTTCAACTCCTATAAGCATTTGGTTCACGTGGTGGCCGGCAGTTTGAGTTTGTTACTCTTAGAGCTTTGCTCCTAGCCGGCTAGGCGTTGCCCTTGAGCTTGCCAACTTGTGTGGCAGCCAAGGTAGGTTTGTAACACCACCAATTTGCTAATACATTGCCCCTCATCTCAAGGTTTCATTCCCTTGACTTGAGACCGAGGAAAAAGCAATCCTTTGTGGCGAGCTTGAGCCTTGTGTGGCGCACCTCAACAACGTGGACGTAGGCAAGCCTAAGTGGCGAGCTGAACCAGGGGTCAAATCTTGTGTCACCGTGTGCTTGTTACTTTACTTTCATATATCTTGTGTGCAAGGTGATTTCTAGGATTTAGACCCGATCTACTCCGTAGGTGTGTTGCTACCACTTTCAGGTGGTGCTAGAGGTTCCCTACACCTCTACGAAGGTTTTGATTCAGCCACAATTTCCATTCTAGTTTTACATTTTGAATTGTGCTCAATTCTGTTCAGGTGACCAGCACTGCTGCCCCAGAGACCAACAGTGCCGGCCACCCCGGCAGTGCCGGCCTAGAGCCCGATAGTGCCGGCCCTGTGCTGACAGCAAGTGTCAAGTTTGTTTTTAAACAGGCCTATTCACCCCTCCTCTAGGCTAATCAGGTCCTTACACACACCACCCTGCAACAGAGAAGACCACGGCACGATGGCTGGACATAACGACAGGTGGACGGGGAACGTCACAGCTTCGCCAATTGACGTAGCACTCTCACGGCTTTCCTGCGACAGCGAAGGACAAACAGCACGAAGGCCGGTCTTAGAGACGAGCCACCACAAGAAGGGAAAAGCGAGGACTTTGGCACTAGTGACTCACCGACAGTGGAGGAAGGCAGGGCGACGACGTGCTACTGGGAGTTGTAGGGGCACTGCAGGGGCTGGTTCGGGTGCTCCAACCATGCCCGGGTGTGGTGGTACTGCTACTGTGCGCCAAGGAGGTGGTGACGAGGCAGGGACGACGCTCAGCATGACAGTGAGAGGCAGAGTGCCGATGAAGGAGTCCGGCGGTGCGACGGCAGTGGCTCGACATCGGGGCTCGGACGGTGCTTGGCGAAGAGCAGAGGAGGCCGATGTGGACGTGGCTTGGCTTGTCGAAGCAGGACGCCGAGCCGGGGTAGAGAGCACGGGTGTAGCCGGCAAGGCGACGTCGCTGTACGGTTCTGTCCTTGGTGAAGGGGAGGCCGGGGACGCCGTCACGTGCTCATTGGCGATGCGGCGTGGAGGTGCTCGGCTTGGCGTGGCACGCCGCCATGGTGGACGGGGCACGACTCATCAGCGTTGGGGCAGCGGCAGGCTGTGGCCTGGACGGGCGTGACCGCGACGCGACGAGGTGGAGGCTCGGTGCGGCTGCTCGGCGAGGGCGAGGTGGAGCTCCCACATCGCGACGCCGTGGACGCGGTTCGGCGGGCCGTTGCAGGGGCTCCAGTGGGCGGTGGCCGCTGGCCACGGACAACGGGGTCGCGACCGGTTCAGTGGAGAAAGGCAGTGGAGAGACGACGTCGGCGGCGCGTTGACGGAGGGTGGCGAAGGCTCGGTGGAGTGGCGTCGTGGCAGGCTCGCCGGTGTGCCGAGGCAGTGCGCGAGGAGGCCACGGTCGGCTGCGGGTGGCGCAGCTGGGAAGGGAGGGGAAGGAGGAGGGTGGCGGCTGCTGCAGCTCTTTATAGCTGCGGCCAGCTAGGGTTCTAAGGGCGCATACGGCGAGGCCAGGCTGGCACGGTCGCGTGCGGGTGACGCTACACAGGGGCGCGTGCGAGAGGCTCGCGCGGGCGAGCGGAGCGTGGGCGCGGGAGCGCGGTCTGCGCGTGTGTGTATGGCGGCGGCGGCAGGGAGCAGGGCGCTGGGGCGTCCCGCCGCTAGGGTTTGGGGAGGGCGCCGGTTGGGCCTTGGGCCAAGGCAGGTAGGCCGAGCGGGCTGGGCTGCGGCAGCGCGCATGGGGCAAGGGGAGGGCAGGGGTGAGCTGGGCTTGGTGGAATGGCGCTCGGTTGGGCCGACTGGGGAAGGGAAAGGGGGACTAGTGGGCTGGCTAGTTGAAATGGAGAAAGAGAATCAAATTCTTTCCTTTTACGTTATGGATTCGAGGTGAATTCCCGAGAGGAATTCAAAAGAGATTCAAGAGAAATTTTTGGGGAATCTCGGATTCGAGATAAAATTTAAAGGGAGGAATTTTGTTACGGAATTGAAAAGGGATTCAGGGTGGAATTGTCCAAGGAATTTTGAGAGGTTCAAAAGGATTCGAGATGGTTTCAAAAGAGATTCAGTAAGAATTTGAAATGGGGTTTTGACTGATGAAGTTGGATAGAGGTTCAATAGATATTTGACAGGAAGGCAAGGAGAGGAATTACTATGGTTTTGTGCACTCCAACACGAACAAAACTCGAACACGAAACCGGCACAAGAACAAGGGCATACACCTACAACCAATTCTATATGCATGCAACGATTTGTCGGTAGACTCCTCTAGGTCGGCTTCGATTAGACCTAACGACTACATGATTCACACATTAAGGAAAAAGTTTTTGAAAGCTCGTATTTTTGGATGTTAGAAAACACGGGTTGTTACACCTTGGGTGCAGCTGGTATGGGAGAAACACTACAAAAATAGAAGATTACCTGGCCACGTGAAGAAGGGGTCTTTTTGGTGGAGAGACATTCTAAAATTGCTAACAAAGTTTAAAGAGATGGCAAAAGTAGAACTTCAGAATGGCAGTAGCATCCTTTTTTGGCAGGATAACTGGACTGCTCATGACCACGCTTTAAAATCATGGGCTCCAGAACTCTACTCCTTTGCAAAAAACAAACACATCACAGTCCAGAAAGTGCTCAGTCAGAGTGACTTTACTCAGCTATTGAACCAGCCAATCTCAGAGGAGGCATTTGATCAAATCCAGCAGCTAACACATGATCTTGACAACGACCAGATAACAGATAACAAAGACATGGAAGTTTACTTGGGGAACTAATTTTAGCTCCTCACAAGCCTACAGTCATCTAGTAGGTCATGAGGAAGTTCATAATATTTATATTTGGCTTTGGAAATGCCACTGTCAACCAAAACATAAGGTTTTCTTTTGGTTACTGATCAAGGACAGGCTGAGCACAAAGAATATTTTGAGAAGAAGGAATATGTTCTTAGAATCTTATAATTGTGTTCTCTGCCTACAAAATACAGAAGAAACATGTCAGCACCTATTCTTGCAATGTCTGTTTGCTTTACGTTGCTGGGAGCTGATTAACATTGATATACCTCTATATGAGGAATTCCCTGAAGTCACGGATTTTTTTAGAAACAGGCTTTCATTCTCAGTACTTCTTGACAGCCGTGATCCTCATTTGTTGGGTTATTTGGACTGCATGTAATGATATGATTTTCAAAGGAATTCAACCTTCAGTAGCAAATGCTAAACATCTCTTTCAGAAGGAGTTGTTGTTGCTGATGCATAGAGTCAAGACTAGTCACAATCTGCTTTTTGAACAATGGATTCAAAGACTAATGTAATGCTTATATGTAGATTTCTTTTCTTTGTCACTTTCTTTGTTCCTTAATTTTTTAGTTAGCCATTTGTAATCTTTTTTTTACTGCTTGTTCCTACCTTTCTTGTTTTAATAAAGCTATCTGTAGGGGCTCTGGCCCCTCCAGTTTTTTCAAAAAAAAAAGAATTATAGGAGACATCTCTGAATATACTACCTAAAAATAATTATACGATCACTTCATTGCTTGGGCCAGCACACATCCTGTTGTTCTCAAGGCCTCGAGGGGTAGCATATTAGGCCTAGCCCACTTAACACCCGCATGCATCCCAGCACGGGCGGGCTAAGATTCTGGCAAAACCTGGTCTGGGCTGGTCTCGGATGGGCTACACTGTACATCTAATGTCGTGCTTGGTCAGTCTGCTGTTCAGCTAGCAACTGGACAATCTCATTACGTTTATTTTTATCTAATCTAACGGACTTCATCATTATGCAGGCAAAACTCTCTCTCGCGAACCGCACAAGCACAGAGAAAACGCATCTCGAACTCTCTCGTCCAGCTACTGTTGAAAGAGGAGAAAGCGAGCGCTCGGGTTGCCGCTGGCGGAGCCGGCGGTCTTCCTCGCCTCCGATGGCCCTATGGCCTTCGCGAGGTGATGGAGACCGCTGTGTTCCTGCCGGTCGGTGGTGAGGGTCCTAGTAGGTCTAGGGTTTGGTTTCCGGCGACGCGGTCGAGGCGGCGGCGACAGCGACGCCATGGAATAAAGTCCTCTCGAGCTTCTCCCCGTCTCGGTGTTGCTCCGCTCCGGCGCCGTCGAAGAGCTCGTGGAGGTGGAGTCCGGCTCCGCCGGCTCCTATTTAGGAGTCTGTGTGGTCTGCCGTCATGGCGTCTCGGTGAGGCAGCGGTGCCGGCGGCGCGCTTCGTCAACCAGGCAGCGACAGTTGTGGGTTATCTGTCTGGCTGGAGAGTGGGTCAAGCTCGCGCTTCCCTCGGCTCTTGTCGATGGTGAGCTTTGACCCAAGGTCGGAGGTGCTCGGGGTGCGTCCCCGGTCGATGCGGCTTCAACGACGGCTTCAATCCGCCCATGGTGTCGGGTGTCTTCTGCGACTCGTTTCAAAGCCTTCTGGCGATGGGGCTCCTCCAGATCTGGGTGGCGTCGACTCCTCCAGATTTGGGTGGCGTCGACTGTCTCTGGCGCCGGAGATGGTCGGCGGTGGCGTCCGCCGACGAGATTGCAGTGCATAATAGCCAGGGTCTTTCCTGTAATTTTTGTTTTGTCTAGGGGCCTTTGTGCACTTTTGGTGGGACAACTGTCTCGGTATCCTGTACGTCCGTATCTTTATTTGTCTGAGTCTCTGTACGTTTTCCTTACCTAATACAGATACGTTTTATAAAAAAAAAACTGCATCGGTGATAATTCTAAAAAAAAAACTGTGTCGGTGATCCTGCCCCTGAAAACCCTAGTTCACTTTCTCTTCTTTCCTCCAATCTTTCAGCCTTGTGTGAGAGAAGGATATCATGAAGGTGGGAAAAAAAAGGGTACGCAATGAGACATGGTTGCCATTCTGCTGTATAGGTTCCCGATATTATGTATCCATATGCAATAATCCAACACCTAAAAAAGCTGTGATCCTCCAAAATTTATGCTTATACTAAATTTACATAATCTGACCGTATGCTTCGAATTTTCGAATGCTTGCATATGGGCATGTAGATCCCATGTTGGCCAGTTATCTCCTTCATCGCCGGTTATCCTGACATGGCAAACGGGTCCTCGCCATTTCATCTCCTTGTCTCGTGGTACGTTGATGTCCTATTGTGCCCTCTGGATTGCTCCGATTCTTATGGGGGCACAAATTAGTGGCAATTAGTGGAATCTATCTCAAAGCACATCAAAAAGACTGAAGTAAGAGTGGGCAAAATATACGACACATAATCCTCAATTTTGAATTACTTGAAGTCAGATCCGAGCACCTAGACTAAGAGTCTGTTTGGGACAGCTCCACCAACTCTAGATCCACCAAATTCAAATCCAAATCTAAAAAAGTTTATCAAACACCTTCAGCTCCACCAACTCCACTAGGGGATCTGCTCCACCAAATTTGTGGGTCTGACTCCAGATTCACCAAATTGATGGATCTCCTCAAGGGGTGCTCCATCAAATCCAGCTTTAGTGAATTTGAGAAAAATTACCATCACTGTCACTGATTAGTGAAAAATGATTGCTTCGTTCTAATTTTTCTTCGTGACTTTCTTGTTCCCATGCTCAACGCCGCACTCGCAAGGCGACACAAACGTAATTTCTGATAATAATAATAATAATAATAATAATAATAATAATAATAATAATAATAATAATAATAATAATAATAATAATAATAATAATAATAATAATAATAATAATAAGAAGAAGAAGAAGAAGAAGAAGAAGAAGAAGAAGAAGAACGCGAATTTTGTTCAAGTAATGTTTCTGGGTATCCAAATTACCCAAAACATCAAATATCCAATATTTCATCTTCTATTCCGAATATAAAAATATGAATTACAGTGTAAATATATCATTTGCTATGGCTCAGTGTAGATTTATGCTAGCTTAATAATTAATCTGTTGTTAATTGATATGAATACATGAAGCAATTTGAAGAGCTGTTGTTTATTGCTTTAAATGAATGCTACTAGAATACTATCAAAATTTTTGGTTTGGTCAATTCCTGATATATCTAGTGCCGGAAAAAGTTCTGGGTAATACTTTTTCAAGGCCAACATAGGTAGCAAATCCTAATGCCCAAATTACCGGATTCAAGGTTACTACCCCGCGCGTAACGCCAATGGCCGGTTTTGACAGATGCGGCGGGGGCTACGCGCTTGTCTCTGTATGCGGATCCAATGAAACGAATCCCCTGTAAGGTCAGTCTCAATGTAATGCTTCACCTTTCGCTTTCCTAGTTTTATGACACTTAACATAAAATGAGTCTCTCTCAATGCATAGTTTTATGGGGTTACCAATGTCTCTCTCTTTCTTTTCTTTTTCATCTCCACCGTATATTTGCTTTACATTCATTCCATGAAACTAACTCAGTGAGAATTTCACACGATTTCTAACGTTTTGGAAACAAACGTTGTATAGTTTCATCACTATGAAACATTTCCCTTCTCATCGTTTGATGCAAAAAGTGTAAATCTTCTGATGTGGAACCTTATTTAATGTGTATAAAACACTATATGAAACTACATT
Source organism: Microstegium vimineum (assembly GCA_022036555.1). Classification (NCBI taxonomy): domain Eukaryota; kingdom Viridiplantae; phylum Streptophyta; class Magnoliopsida; order Poales; family Poaceae; genus Microstegium; species Microstegium vimineum. The sequence goes on along the minus strand of CM039119.1, from coordinate 48,941,509 downwards.
GAGACTAGCCAAGCTGCTGCGCACAGGGCCATCGCTGGCAAAGCATGGAGCCCGCCGGCGGCCGCCGAGTTGTCTCCGCCATAGAAAATCGGACGTGCAACACTCTGTTGCACGCTCGCGCGGTCGCGCCCGCCCTGAGAAGGATTTTGCTGTCCCGTCTCCGTCTGATCCATCTCTACCGCAAATAAAAAACTGCACTGCACTGCACGGGGACTGGGTACTACCCTGTTGGGCTGTGGCCTTGCTCAAGAGCTGCTAATTGGTAAATTCTCATGGGCAACCAAACACACCCCAAGTTTTTCTTATGGTACTCCCTCCATCTCAAATTGTAAGTCATTCTAATAATTTTGGAGAGTCAAAGCATCTCAAGTTTGACCAAAAATTATAGACAAAACTATAAAAATTTATAACATCAAATAGGTATACTATGAAAATATAATTGATAACGAATCTAATGATATTTATTTGACATCATAAATATTATTATATAAGTTTAGTCAAACTTGAAAAACTTTGACTCTCCAAATTTTTTGGAATGACTTATAATTTAGGATGGAGGGAGTACCATTTACGGAGTACTACGTAATGATCTCGAATGATTGCACAGGCCGCGTAAACTGAAATGCAGACTCGCAGATTAACCTGTCCGTGGTCACAAGCCACAAGCCACACAACACAAACAAACGTAGTGTACCAGTACCACACACACCAGGATATCAGGCACGGGCCACTGGGCCAGGTCTAATCCAAGCCACGAACTACGTACTACTCCTAGATCTCAGTCCCACGGGATCCAATCGGTGGCGCCCACGCGTCCCCACGCGCCCACCACGAGTGGACAAGAGGGCGCTCTGACGCTGGCGGCGCCCCCGCATTTCTTCCCCCATTCGGCCCATTCCCAGCGCACCAGCTGGAGAAATCGTATCACAATTCTGGACCAGCATCTCCCGAGCTCGATTCCCAGCATCTCCTGGTGAGATCCCGCACTGATGCCGTTCCTCCAGCGTTTTTGCCAGCACTGTCAGCAAATTAACCGCAGCTTGTCCTTTTTACAAGCGAGTGCCTCAAAGCTTGTCCAATTTCACTTGAGGAAATGGCCAAATGGGGTACAGTCTCAGCGAAACTCTGCCACGGTTCCATACATATACAAATTATTAAAGATGAATGCAATAGGTGCACTAGCTCAACTCCACAAAAGGCTCAATCATATATATACACTTTGAACTAAATGGTTCATCTAAAAATTGGAAGCTGAATAATTGAGGCTACAAATAAACTACATAGCAATCATATAGGTGTGCATTTCTTCTTTTTTATTCTAGGGCACAAAAACTAGCACATTAAGGCTTATTTGCTTGGGACCCTGGGAGAGCTGCCTGGCCCAGGTAGATGATCCAGGCCGTCAATTTCGTTTGCCTAGGGTCTGGATTGTTGCCTGGCCCAAGCCATCAACCAAACACGTCCTAATTCCCAAACTATATTGATGGTCAGACCTCCTATCTGAAACAATCTATTCATCGAGCAATTTGTTTTTGTAAGTAACAAACTAATTTTGAGCTCAATATGTGTCACAACAAACACAGCTACTACGTATCAAAATTATACTGAACCCAAACAGAAAATAGCAAAAAATGTTCAGTTGTGCAGGTGAAACCTGCAATAATTCCAGGCAGTTCACCAGTGCATATTCGTTCCCACTCCGCCACCTATATATACGCTTCCCACCCAACCCATCTTCTTCCATTCCTCACCGCACACCAAAGTCACCAACACCATCCCCCCACCACGCCCGTACGTCTCTTCAACAACCGCCGCGCCGAGACCTCGCTCCCCACGATCACCACAACCACAAACGCCGCGAATGGAGCTCCTCGGCATGGTGCCCGCGGAGGCCATTGCGCTCCGCCTCTACTCTCTCCCCGCGGCGGCCGCGGCAGCCGGCTCGCTCTGCGCCTGGCTCGTCGCCGCCCTCGCCGCAGCCGCCGTCGGCCTCTGGCGCATCCGCGCCGTCAGCGTTTCCAGCACCAAGCCCAGCGCCGGCGCCGTTCGAAGCGTCAGCGCCTTCGTCGACGACGACAATCAGCAGCCACAGGCGCCTCTCCCGTCTCGGGCTGCCATTATTGACGGGCCGCGGCGGCCGGCGGTCGCTCCCTCTCCGGCCGAGCCGTCGTCCGTGAGCGAGCCGAGCACCCCGTCCAAGGTCCGGTTCACTGCGTACTACGGTGGCTCAGGCTCAGGAGACGACGACGGAGTGGTGGACGGCGTCAGGAAATGCGCGGACGCGGACGACGACGACGACGACTGCGAGCGCGAGGTGGAGGTGGTTCTCAGAAGGACGGTGTCAGAGCCGGGGAGGAGAAGAGCGACGAGCTTGGCCACGGCGCCGTGGGAAGAGAGGGAGATGGCGGTGAGGCGGAGGACTGACTTGGGTTGGTACCGCCACATCGACATGGCAGCGCTCGACGGCAGCGTCGTGAGGCTGTGGGACGGCGACCTGACGGCGTCGCCGAGGGGGAGGAGGAGGAGGAGGGCAGGATTGGAATTGCAACTGTCATTATAGGAGGTAGTGTGGTTAATGCCTGCATTTTAATATTCTATTGGGAAAAAATGGGTTATCGGTAGGAGGAGATATGATGATTTTGCCCATAAGATTGTCAGAAGTTGTAGCCAGGGCAAAGCTCATATGCGCAATCGTGGACTCGAATATGTTATGATTCCTCGCTTGTGTGAAAAAGATTAGACTTGCGAGGCCACAGTTTAAAGTTTAGCCGCTTCGGTTGCGATGTCTAACTTTAAACATAGTTAACAAAGTATGTCGTAGTATAGCGTGTTGAGTTTATCACGCCTGATTGATCGACCACCTACGCCAATAATGATAATAATGAGACAAGCCTAAAGATAACCTAGATATATTGTAGAAGTTGAGTTTAGTATAGTTCATAGATATACGTACGTATCTTCGAATGAATAGAACTATCCAACCAATGGAGGCGCCCTTAGTTAAGAGTATGCCAATAAATAAACGTGTTAGCTAGACAAATGTGATGTCTGTACTCTGTACTCGTTGAGTTTGAGTACCCACTGAATATTCGTCAAATTTAGTGAACCATCATACCTTGGCAAGTTCATAGTGTCAGACAACATAATGCCTGTTTTTTCTCCTCTGATCGTTAAGTATAATAACATAAACAATATAAAAATGAGTAAACGAAATGCAGCATCAGGTATAGGTAATAAACAACCCTGAATTTGTTTTGAACTTTATAAGGCAAATTAATGGTCTGTTTGGTACAGCTCAACTTCACTAGTGAAGCTGTTTTTTTTAGAAAATAGCTTTATAAACAACTCTCTAGGTGAAGCTGAGCTATTTTGGAAAAAGTGTTTGACAAAACAGCTTCACAAAAAACTTTATACATGCATGTGAGAGAGAAAGAGGGGAGAGAGTTGTGATAAGCTACTATTTTCAGCTTCATCCAACTTTATATCTTTATGAGAGGGGAAGAAAAACAACTTTATAGGTGAAGCTGTTTTGAAAAGAGGTGTTTGACAAAAAAAAACAGCTCACAACAGTTTCATAAAGCTATAATAAGATGTACCAAACTGGTCCTAAATCTTCCATAAACAAGTTGAATCCTACTCGTCAGCTAGCAAAAAAGCCTTGCAAAAGGTTTAACAAAAGAGTTTAGGTGGGTTTGAGAATATTCAAATTTAAATTAATCCTCCTGGATGGTACTAATAATTTTGATTGATGATACCCGGAGCTCCTAGAATTTGCAACAGATTATTTAGCCACTCTGGGAGCGATGTTGCCATCACGATCGCAGCTCGCCACAAAGCCACAAGGGCTAATGGATTTGGTGGTGGTAATGAAACGACAATAGTACAAGTTCCTTTCCAATGGATATGGAAATTCCGCATACTAACTATCATCAAGTGATAGTGGTCGACATATATAGTTCTACTAGTATGGAGCCATGATTGATTGCTTGATTACGTTACGTCAGGATTGTGCTAGAAATTAAATGGGGGCGATTTATTTCCACTGATGTCGATACCTGCAGTAGGACGAGAATATGCTCGTCATATGCTAGTACTTGGTGTAGTAGGTCAATTATCCTTTGATGATGGCCGCTCAGAGTCGGGTTTATTCCGGTGGAGACGGAGGGCATCTTTGAGATTCAGAGTGCAAGATCACATCGCGCGGTAGTTGATTGGGATGGGTTCACATTCACTGCATGATCAGATCAGATGAATCCACCGTACGCATCACCAGTTTGTAACAACGCCCAGAATTTGACAGTCTGTAACACCGAAAACATGGCGTGGACGGAGATCCCGAACCTGCTGATCTTGCAGCTGCAGGCCCGGGCATTAGATTGGCAGGATTGGAGTCGGTGATGAGCTGACAAAGTGACAATGTGATGTCCATCGACGAGGAACCCGATCAGGTGTGCGTAAATACGTATTGGAACTCGTAGCAACCGATCGAGTGCCAGGTGAAAACGATGGGTTGCCACTTCTGTCAGTGCGTTGCGAAAAGGGAAACAAGGGGATTGGCGATTTTTCTAACTATGAAAAAATCGGTCTGTCACTGAGGGCACCCAAACGAGATGAGGGAGCAGACAAGCGGCCAAGCACATTATTGTGGTCTCGGGCAGGCAGCCTATAGTATCAGCATCGGTAATGCTGACCAGGATAAGTTCGACGCCGTCGAACACGCGTCGGGAGCCCCACTGGGCCGCGTCCACCGTCCACCGCGCACGCCCGATGCGCACACACCCGGCCGCGCGTCCACCCGGCCACACCGCGAAGGGGGAGGAGCAACCCGCACGCACGCACGCGTCCCACCCGACTCGCCTCTCTCCATTTCTCCCCGCGCGCGCGCCCCTGTTGTCGAGCTCGCCACGCGTCGCCGCCCGCTCGCGACTCGCCGAGCTCGACGCGCGCTCGCGCACAACTCTCGTGTTGGCTCCCTACCTTCCCCTCGCGCCCTCTTTTCTCCTCCATCTCCGACTCGACAACCTAGGGTTTCGGCGAGGGGGCAGCGGCGGTCCTCCGGGGTGGATCCGACCATGGCGGCCGCGGATCCGACTGGGGCAATGGGGGATCCGGACGGATCTGCGCCGGTGGGCCTCCCTTCTCTTCCATTGAGCCGCGTTGCTCCCCTTCCTTCTGCGCTGGAGTCGAGGACGACGGTGGTGGCTACCGGCGAGGTGCGGGAGCCTTCCTCCTGCTTCTTCTTCTTCTCCACACCCTCCTCCTGCTCCTCCTCGCACCTCGTCCTCCTTCTACTCTCTCTGTATCTGGATCTGATTTTTTCCTCCTTATTATTTTTTTGCGTTTAATACTTTGTTTCAGATGTTTCTTTCTTTTAATGGTTATTTTTTGTTTTTCAGTTTTGTTTCAAATGTTTCGTTCCTCTTGTTTCTTTTTTTTCTTAGGTTTGTTTCAGATGTTTGCTCTATTTATTGTTTTAATTTTTTGTTTCGAGCGTTGATTTGTTTTTGTTTCTATATGTGATTTTGTATTATAACTTTTGTTTCATATATTTTGGTGGCAATGTGTACGTTTCTAACTGCATTTTCATTTTGTTTCAACTGCATTTTCGTTTTTACGTTTCAAGTGCATTTTAAATTTTGTTTCAGTTATTTTTCTAATTTTGTTTCATTTTTACTGTTGTTTCTTTTTCATTTTGCTCTATGTTTCATTTTCATTTTTCAGTTTATTTCTTTTTTGTGTTTATTTCCAGATGCTCAGTTTGTTTCATTTTCTTTTTGCTCTTTGTTTCAATTCATTTTTCAGTTTTTTTTTGTTGTTTCCAGATGCTCGGCGGGTATGTTGGCGTGGTAGGAGCCTCGTCGTGCGCGGCGGCGGGGGTGGCGTGTGCGTGTCGTGGGGGTGCGCGGCGGCGGCGGGTGTGCGTGTGTATCCGTACGGTGTGTGTACGTGTGTCCCACGTGGGAGGGGGCGGCGTGGTGCGTGTGGGCTGGGCCGCTCCGCTCGCACGTCCATTCTATGATAGAACGTTCGTGCGACAGCAGATCCCTATCTGCATCTGCAGATTTCTCCACAGCAAAGAGAGGCGCAGTTCGACAGCGGAGTCGCTCTCACCCGGTCGGCCATCGGTGGACTGTGGACAAGTTGAGCTCGTGATGCGGCTCCCGCGCGATTGACGTCGACGTCTTGCAGAGCATCGTCCGCTCGTTGCTGGAGCCTGGCGCGATGCCACTAGTGTAGTTGTTGGGCTGTACGTATGCTCGAACAAATAGCCCAGATGGCCTGCCGACCCTCCTAACTCGTGATGACTCCTGCGCGGAAGTAATGATGGCCCACGATAAATCATTGCTCAGGACAAAGCCAGCCCACGCAGAGCACCGCGGCCCACTTGTTTGCCGCGCGTACCGCGTAGGATTGTTGTAGGCACGTAGGACTGCCGTAGGCTTGCAGCTTGCTGTCACCGTCCCTTTTATTTACGTTTCTTTTTTTTCCCTTTTCTATTTCTTTTTTCTGTGTTGCTATTTTCTTCTTTTCATTTTTTTCTTTTGTTTCCTTCACATGTTTTTTATTTTTATTTTTATTTCGTCCACTTTTTAGTTTTCCTTTTTATTATATGTTGTATTATATTCTTCTTTTCACTTTTTTATATTCATCTTTACTTTTTTTTCATTTTTCTTTTGTAATAATTTTTTTATTTTCAATTTCAATTTTATGATTTATTCTATTTATTCAATTGGTACATGTTCATAGTTTTTTTGATCTTTTACTTCTATTAATTTTGATATTTTATGTTTGTTCTATCTTATTTATTTCTATATATACATTATAGCTATGTTATTCATGTTTGTGTAATATATGATGCAATTTTTTGGTTGTTTACGTTTTATAAATATAATGTTCCATAATTTTTTTTTGTATTCATGTATTTCTCGTGAGATGTTCTCGCGTAATAATATATATATATGATGTTCTTTGATTTATTTAAATGTTCATGTTATATAAATGAGATGTTTGTGTAGTATATTTATGGTATTTTAGGATGTATTTAAGCATTCTATGATATACTCCCGCTGTCCAAAAATAATGTCGTTTTGGAGATGGACACTAACACCAATGAGCTAAGCGAAAGACTGCATTACCCCTACTCTCTCTCTCTCGTCTTCTCCATTCACATCATTTCACAAGGCATCGGCCCGGTGCGCTCGCCAGACGCGGCCCTTGCTAGTCTCGCCATGCCGACGGAGGAGAGGTCGCCGGATTCCCACCCACCCCGCCGGACCGACCCCACGCGGACGCCCGGGCGAGCGCTCGTCCTCGCCGGCGTGCTGTGGGCGGTGGCCTCCGGTGTTGTCACCGTGCAGGCTGCCGCCGCGGCGGCATCTCGAGCACGAGCAGGAGGTCGCCGCCGGAGAAGGGAGGTCGCTGCCAACGGAGGAGAGGACGCCGGATTCCCACTCGCCCCGCCGGACCGACCCCACGCTTGGACGCCAGGGCGAGCGCTCGTCCTCGCCGGCGTGCTGTGGGCGGTGGCCTCCGGTGTCGTCGCCGGCATGCTGAGGGTGTGGCCTGCTCGTCATGCGCCAACGGCTCGTCGTCGAGCTGCTCCACCTCGTGTTCTTCTTCATGGTGTGCGTGCTCTTCCAGAGATGGGGAGATCGAGCAGGAAGAGCCATGGAGGGAGACCTTCTTTGATCTCATCCGATACTCCACGTCGACGAGATCCCCATAGGAGAATGGAAAGCTCTCGAGATGGAGAACGTGGTGTTGTGACATGCATGAGCTGGTTCAGGGATTTGAAGGTGAGATTTGGGAGAAGAAGAAGACGATTGTTCTTGCTGTTCGTTCTTTTTTTTTTTGGCAGAGAACACGCGAGGAGAGAGAACGTGAGGGGATAAAAGAAAGGTTGGCCACTAGGCCTAGCTGCTACGCTGACACACAACAGTGCCTAAAACGACAGACTTTGTAGGACAAATTTTGAACGCTAGACGACCTTTTCTTTGGGACGGAAGGAGTATTTAACTATGTTTGAGTTGTGTTAAATTAATGTTCTACGTGTATTTGCGATGTTCGATACTATTTTTTCTTTTTATTTGACTACCTATAATTACTTCACTATTTTTTTATATTTTATGGTATATATAATGTTCATGTAGTATGCATATGATGTTCTATATTATTGTTTTACGTTGTTCGTAATGTGATGTTCGACGATTATCATGAGATAAATGTTCGTTAAATTTTTTTATCGAAATATATTCATGTGTGGTCTAGTTTTGAAGAGTTTATTACAAGAAAGACAATGGTACAATCGGATTTTAATTGGCATACTCGGTTTAGGAGGTATAACTTTTTTTACTTCAAAAAACATAGGACTGATGCCCACCTCTTCACTAACGCCGAGCCCAACGCATTGCAAAATTAGCTGGAACCCCCTAATTAGCTGGAACCCCTCTTCTTCACCTGCCTCTGCCTGCTGCCGCGCCCGCACGAGGGCCGTAGCTAGGGATGAAAACAAAAATGATAATCTCCGATTTTCGCAAACCGTTTTTGAGTTTTTTCTGATTTCCAGGTCCAAATGAAAATGGTAGTGGTAACCGAAAAAACAAAAACGATAACGGTAAAAATAAAGGGAAACGAAAGTGGAACGTGGTTTATCACTGTTTGAGAGACTAAGATTGGTGCGAAATGTATGATTTAGATTGGTCTTGTTAATTGTGGCTTTATTTATAAATGTCATATAAGATAGGTCAAGTTATATGGCACTTCTTAGGAGGTTTATCGTGTTTATCGTTTTTAGGATATCGTTCTTATCGATTTCGACCGTTATCGTTGTGTTTTCCGATCGACTATATCGTTTTCAATTACCAAAATACCAGTGTCGTATTCGTTTCCGACAATATCGTATCAATTTCGTTTTCAAAAAAAAATTATGAAAGTGAAAGTGATTTGGCCTCCTACCGATCGTTTTCGACCGTTTTTCAACCTTAGCCGTAGCACATGGCACGGATTCGCACCAACGCCACATAACGTACCGAAGCGAGACCGTCGTGGCGTCGTCGGTCGTCAGCCGGATGGGCACTGCTCACTGGCGTCACGGGCGGGGAGGATTCACATGGAAGAGCACGTCTGACGTCTCAACTTGCCTTTGCCTTCAGGCTACGGCATGGATCGTTTTAGCAACTCCTCACATGGGCAACACAGCCACGGAACAGTCATGAACATTTCTGAAGAATGCACGTCGAGACTTCAGAATGGCAGCATGTGGCTCCTCGTATATATTCATTGATTCATATATATAATAACTAGTACTACCTAGCACCTAACTATACTGTGTACACGTATACCATGTCTATCATCAATATATCTTCCGAGTTAACAGCCTCTATCCTGCCCTTTTCTCTCTCTCTTTTCTTTGTCAATATATATTTCAATTGTGCTACGTACTAAACTAACCCTGTGACTGTGCTTTCTTTTATGCTATGTACAGTTCCAGATCAGGAGAAGGTCAGCTTGGTTTTGTCTTGCCTTATCTGTGCAAAAAAAATTCCCGTCTTCTTTACCGGTACCTACCGCTATCGAGATCAGATTAGACCACGTGAGAACGAGCATCGACTGCTCATTCTCTCTGTCCAAATTCAGAAGTACTCCTTGTGGAAATGGAAGCGAGTGCTCGTCTTGTGGCTCATCTCGTGCGACAGAGTCTTCAGCTCTTTAGCAAGCATCGGTGCGCCGCAGTAGAACACACCTGCAGGCATGATACGGTATCAGAAGCATTCTTGTGGATTATGAGAGAAATATATATATTAGAGTTGGTCCAGCAGATTGTTTACCAACTGTTGAATTCGGATGCTTAGAGGCGATCCTGGTGAAGACTTCCTTCCAGTTGGGTCTGGCGAAATGTGTCCTCACCTGCCAAGTGCAAATAAAATGTTCAGTTATAATTTATACTTGCAATAATAGAACAGAGGATCTTTGGGCATTATCTTGTGCTACTAGTTTCAGACAATTGGCATACCCTGGTTCCGGATACGATGTCGACTCCGTGCTTGGCATGGTTCAGAGCCTGCACCATGGACAGCAGAGTCGTCCGTGCATCGCGTTCCTCGTAAACACTTGTGAGGTAATTGTGCAGCTCTATGACACCCTGGTTTCAAGGAGTTCAATGTCAGTATAGAAAAATACTGTGGGCATACTGTAAACTGAAGAGACGATCAGACATCAAGAGATGGATGGCAATGTGGCATGAAGCAAATGCTACCTTCTTGTCCATTTCCGCAACCTCATTCATCACCCCTTTGAACCATTCAAATGATCCAGCTTCTCGGGTGACCCAGTAGAAATGTGCACGGCTTGTTCTGTATGCTCTCTTCCGGTTGCTGCTCACTGTTGAGACGCTAAAGCTGTTGGCGCTGTCTTCAGACCTGCTCGTCTCCATTGCCATGTCCTAATAATTGCCCAAAAAACATGTAAGCTATAAATGGGAATAAGCATATGTGCAGAAAAGGGTTTAAATGAGAACAAATTAAGATGAAGCAGTACCATCAACTCGTCAGCTATCTTAATGTTATTAAGCAGATCCCTTAGAATGCTTATAAATGGTGTTGCCCCGATTCCGAGACCGACGAGGAGTAGAACATCGTAATTTCTAAAATCCTGTGCAGGGGCACCATATGGACCATCTACAAGTAATTTTGGCAAGCTGTGGAATAGAAAACAAACACCTTCAGTTTCAGTTCTATTTAGGTATGTAAAGCAGCAGCCATGGGGAAAAGAGGTTGATGGACCTTCTTGGTTCTGCCGCACCTAGCTCACTAAATGAAGCTCTTCTGTTAAGATGTGGTGAGAAGTAGTTCTCGACAAATATGCGCTTGAGCTCTTGTGTCCAGTCACCATTTGTTCGGATGTGAACACTGAGGTAGTCATCTCCAGGTGCTGAAGTGATGGAGAAAGGGTGCCTGCAAACGCAAAGCCGCAGCAGGTGAATACTGAATTTACCGGAAACTAAGAGTAGATTGAGGAGATGCAAATCGGGAGTCATACAAACCATTCAAATGGAGAAATCATTGGACATTGAAGAAATATGTACTGTCCACTTCTGTACCGAAATCCATAGGGCTTTGACATCGTTATGGTCAATACATTTCCAGGTAGAAGACATACCTAATGAAAGTTACATAAGAAAACATTCATTGATTGATTTAATTTTGGCAAAAAAAAGTTCCACCATTTCGTCAAAAAAACATTATGTTAAATGTATAGTTTCTGTATGCACATGCTTCTTTCTTGATTTGACATTTTGTTATGGTTACTGCAGCACCTAATACTTATGTTAATAAAAATAGAAACACATCTATCAAACTGCTTAGCATAAGGAAAATCCTTTAGATGTTAAAACCAGTAATTACAAGTATGTATTTGATGTTGTGATCTGGTACAAGAGCACCAAAGGAAAGGATAAAGTAATAAACTATATCAACCAAAAGCATGGACCCTCAAGACATGGAAATCATTAGAGAGTGACAGGCAATTTCTGAAGGACAAAAATATTCGAGCAGGGCCCATATTCTTATGTGGATGTCCTAGTAGTGACAGCATGACTAGGCCACAACATTCTCCGTTGTTCCTGTCCACATACACATCCCCTTTTTTTTTTAAAAAAAAGGAAAAAATGTGCATTGAAGCTAAAATAATGTATCAAACTACATCGAATCGCGAAACTTGTAATGGATCACTAATTACCGAATCTGTGCAAGTTGTTCTCTTTGGTTCTTCTTTGAATGCAGTTTGTTCAAGCTATCAAAGAACTGTTCTAGTCTTAAATATTAAGTAGTGAACATGTGGAGATAGCCAACTAGTAGTACTATGAGTACAGATTATTAAAAAAGATTGACACTTGCAAGCTGCATGAATTTGCCATTGCAGTTAGCTCCAGTACTCACCTTGAGAATTTTCACGGTATAAGCATTTGATCTCAAGGCTCTAAGCATCCTTTCACCAACATAGAGCAGCAGCGGGACAGAAATGTACATCCATGTCTGAAACCGCCATGAGATTAGTATCAGTAGCATATTAAAAAAGACATGTTTAAACTCGACATCAGCTTGCCTCTGAACAAAGAGCTGATGAAATGATTAGAGGGCGTGCAAAAGTCATAGCAGCCAAACAGCACCGCTGGAATGCTTGTGAGGAGAAATTTCCACATGGGCATTGTTCCAAAGTTGAGATAAACAACACACACTAAAATAGCAAGGGGAACCACTCAGCTTGGCAGCTGTCAGATTCCTGCCGTTCCACAATGCCGCGACTCGAATCGTTTATCCCCATGCATATAGTAGACAGTTTGTAGCTGAATAAAAATTCAGACTTGTAGTGCTGTACTCCACTGCTGTAGTCCAGGATAGCTCTAACTACCGGGCATTATCCTGGACAACAGTAGTGTACTTTCTGACATCTGAACCTTCTGGGTTGTGCAATTGCAAATGGCACATAACCAAGCAAACAAATAAACTGTTTAGAAACCGGAGTTCCTGCCTTTCTTGAGACACGCTTATCAAATTCAGAATAATTGAAATTCAGAATACTAATCAACAAGATCCCAAAAGGCAATCTTTTCGGATGACTCGGTAGAGCACTATATATCTGTCTGACATCAACATCACCGTCCGCCAAACCTACCGCACAACAGAATCCAACGCCTCCGGGATATAACCAATTCCGCCTATGGAAAAGCAATTGTCAATTGCGAGAGAAGCATCAGAGGACCACGCAGCATTTCCCCTTGAGCACAAAAGGTGGTCCTGATCAGCACCTCTCGCAGTCACAAGGCTCCCACTGCCACAACACCATGCCTACCCAAGGAGAAAAGGTAACCAGCCAGCAGCGTAAGCCCATGAAACTGAACTGCACGGGAAGTTCCACTCCACGCATGGTCAGTTGGTCACACACGGACGGCAAGTTTCTAGGGGCGAGTGGCGCCTAGCTAGTACGTACAAGGCTACGTGCTCTTCTTTTTTTTTCCCCATGCTTTGTTATTGTTTGTTTGTTTCTTTCTTTTCCGTCTTGAGTTGTTCCTCTTTTGCCTTTCACTAGCACGCCAAGACTAGAGAATAGACAGGCTCTTTAATCGGATTCGATCCCAAGACGAGAATGAGATGCCGTCGGCACCCGGCTCCGTCCCCATGCTGCAATGGTCCCTTTACAACTCAGGCCCCCCAGATAGCACCGCAATCGCTGGACGGGCATTGTGCTGCCTCCACACTGCCTACATACATGTGGCAAGGGACCCAAGGCTTATTAGTAGCGCATTTGTTAAGTGCAGGTCACACCATTCATCTGGTGGTTTGGTGAGACGGGAACGGGCACCAAGTCACGCCATGCCAAATTTTAGTGGCGCGAGAATAAGGTATAAGGTCACAACCCACATGTATGTACAAAAAAAAAAAAAAAAAAAAAACTTTGAGCGTGAGTGATGAGTTCATGCATGGGGCAAATGTGGAAGCGGAGAAAGCAAGCGGAGGCTCGGGTCGTCGCGTCGCCTGCTGCCGATGGATGCCGTGGGCAGTAGTAGGTGAGCGGCCGTGCATTATTATACTACTATACTATACTACTCCTACTATACTATGCATGCAGGTGGGCGGTGGCCATGTGATGTGGTTTTGGGTCAAAACGAGCCGGTTGCTGCGCCGCTGATGGATTGACAATGTCATCTCTACTCCAGCCGCGGATTAAATGTGGCACGAAAGAAAGAAAGAAAAAGAGGCGCCGGCCGGCGGGTATACTGCCACGGTGCCACCACCAAGAATAAACGGAGCACAAGGAATCGAAGAAGCTTCCTGCGGATACTACTAGCTCATCAAATCAATTCACAGGAAGCTTAAAGGCGAAGGCATGCGACGACGCACGTCGCTTGCAGATTCGGGGTGAGTGTTGGCGCAGACGCACAGTGGTACAGTGAAACTAAAGCGACATGAGGTGTAATGTAACAGGCCCGCTCGTGGGGGAAAGTGGGGTAACTAAGGCAGCTAGCTAGGCTTTATTAGGATGGAAGTATGGAAGAATGAATTCATTATATCCAGCGATGAAATGGAAACAATGGATAATAGATTGGGGATGTGTAGTAGATGGGGGTTTATTTCGCGTACTGGGAAAACAGTGCTTCCATCCTGTAAAGCGCGGGCATTCGTGGCCATTGATGGCACTAACAAGGCCCATCTACGTACGTCGATGATTAGTCTTAGCTGCGTGCAATCCCCACCTATTTCAGCGCAAAAAGATCCAAACGGAAGCGCCCTGTAAAGTGGCCTGATCAACGACGCTAGCTATCCAGATCCACCAACAAGTGTAGGGCCATCATAAACACTCATACGTGTAGGCATACTGTACAACACGTACCGGACCTATGTTTCATCATCTCATCTCATCAAAAGAAAATAAAAACTAAGGAAACAAAGAAAAATGCCCAAAATGATGTTGCTGTTGGCCTAGCCTCACCACGTTTTTTTTAAGAGCCACAGCCCCCGTGCACGTTCCGGCTGGGCAGAGTCAGAGTCAGAGTAACCCTGCAGCGCAGCGCAGTTGTTTCGATCCGTCCATGGATCTGCGCGCCGATCCCAAGACGCCGAGGACTACTACGGCGACTGCCACCAGTCCATGCGTACTGTACGTCAGTACCGGCGCGGTGGCAGTGGCACCCAGCACGGAGCGGGGCACGCGTGACAGCTCACAGCCACGACTGCTGCTGCCACCGCTCCACCGTATTCGTATCTACACCCCTCCGTCCCAAAAAAAAATTACAATTCATGCTATGCCCTGTCAACCTCTTTAAGAGCATGCCTAGCCGGACGGACCCGACCCGACCCGGACGCGTCGCTTCTTCCCTTGACGATCTCGACCGACCGGACCGGGGGCGCGCGGAGGCTGCTCAGAGCAGGTCTGGGCTGCTGCCAAGCATGCATGGCTCCGGTTTGACTCCGGCTGGCACCGACACCGACACCGACACCGGCACCTACACCCTCACCCTGTAGCTGTAGCTGTAGCTGTAGGCGTGTACTACTACGGCTGTACCCCCACGTCCCACGGCCCTCCGCCTTTCACGCACGCAGACGCTCACAGCTCACCTACACAATCTAGAGTGTCATCGTCATGGTAGCAGTAGTTATTCGCTGAAGCGGTCCATCCTGGATGACCGTGGCTCCTGTAGTTGGCAGACACTGCCAACTGCCGTGGCTCCTGGAGTCGTAGCTCGTGGCACATTTCTCTTTTCCTTTTTGCCCTTTTTCTTTTCCATTTCCACTGGATATAACCGTAAAAAGAGAGAGAGGATAATTGAGATTGCCCCAACATAAAGCAGCAGCGGCGGCGGGGAGCCCCCTGCCGCGACAATGGCGTGTCCAATGAAAAGGGTCACGGTCGTGAACGGTCGGGTTACCATCACCTTTGCCTTTGCCTTTGCGCGACGGGCCAAAACAGAAAAGCCGTCACCTTCCAGAAAGCAACTCTACACGTCGCAACCGAGCCACCTCTGACCCCTCTCTCTCTTGCACGCTCTAAGCGTCGTGCAATGAATGAATGCAAAGGAACGGACGATGAACAATGCAGCGAAATACTATAACACATCACACTAGCTAGTATAGTCGTGCGGGCAAAAAAAAAAGATCAAGATGAGATGCACACGTATACGTACCGTCTTCTCGTACCACCTCCGGACGAGGAAGAGGAAGTATCCGTGGACGAGCAGGAGCGCGTACACGATGCCGAGGAGGTGGTGCGAGTACCAGAAGGCGTTGAAGCCGGTGAGGCGGTTGAGCGGCGCCGGGAGGCGCGACGTGACGGTGGCGCCGACGACCTTGGGCTCGCCCTTGCGGAACGGGTGCGTGGCCAGCGTGAAGGAGACGGTCATGAGCACCACCATGGCCACGCCCGTGACGCCCACGGTGCCCGACAGGAGCCCCGCGTACGTGGGCTTGCCCGCGCCGAACGCGCCCGCCACCAGCGAGTACTCCTCCGGGCCCGCCGCGATCACCCGCGGGAAGTCGCACGCCAGGTGGTTCCCCGCGTGCAGCGTGATCCCCACCACGATCGCCGTCGCGATCATCTGACGACGACCACCACAGCAGCAGTAAAAATAAAATAACAGTCAGCAACACAGAAGTGTGCACGTGCTTTATTAGTTGACCCAGTTTCTGGTAAATTTTCGCAAATGCTATTGCTATAACGCAAACGCAAAATGGTCTTTGCTTCGGTCACGAGTCGTTACCGGACAGACAGACTAGTGCCCGGCACGGTTACTTTCCAGAGAGAGAACAACCGGCACCGCTTCATGGACCCACCAGCGACTGGGACACTTGTAGTCGGTCCGCGTCGACTTTCACCGACCGGGAAGCGGCTCCGACTTTTGACTGGACCGTTTACTGGGCTGGGCCTGGGCACCACGCAACTGTCGTCCCAACCGCAACCGGGATCTTCTGCGCCGTACGGTTCCACTAACCGCCGGGACAGAATCATTAGACCGCGTGCCCGCGACCCGGCACGGAACATGTGACGGAGACTTGCCCTGCCGCCTGCCTGCGTATCTGGGGAACCCTGTACCACCCGTAGCCGGGAGAGGAGAGGAGAGGAGAGGAGTGGAGATACATGTACGTACGACTTGTATCATGTATGCAAGGCAGACCGCAGACGACAGGCGGGATAGTAGTAAGCCCAAAGTCTCGAACTACCACATGGGCCCCGAGCAGCCTTGGCTCTTCCACACGGGGGATCCGGGACCCCAACGTGATTGCCCGCCACGTACAACATGGCCGCCGCGTCTCGGCCCCGACGGCGACGGCCGAACCAACCACCGACCCCCGGCCGGCCGCCGGACTATTATTTACCATACCTTAAACCTGAGACCGCTTCGATATTATAATGTTACCATCATGGGCGACGAATCTACCGTGAATAGGTGGCTCGCCACGTCGGACGTGACGATATTTGCGGAAGTGGCTGGACATAGAGTACGTACAACAGTAGTAGAGTCGGGTGGTACCTTGTGGAAGGTGATGTTGTCGTCGAAGGGGACGAAGAATCGGGGCCAGGAGGAGCGCAGCCACGTGAGCGTGTTGCGGCAGACGGGGAGCAGCACGAGCGCCATGTTGAGCTTGAGCGTCTCCGCGGCGCCCTTTGCCGTGGGGAGGCAGTACCCCATCACCTGGAACGCTGCCATGCGCCGGTACTGCACGAACTTCCACACGAACAGCGCCGCCATGGCCGCGAAC
The DNA here is from genome assembly GCA_022036555.1 of Microstegium vimineum. Lineage (NCBI taxonomy): Eukaryota > Viridiplantae > Streptophyta > Magnoliopsida > Poales > Poaceae > Microstegium > Microstegium vimineum. Next base: position 48,924,257 of record CM039119.1, on the reverse strand, counting down.
CACAGCGCCAGCACCCAGGCGCGGCGCCAGTTCTCCTCCGCCGCCACGCGCACCCGCGCCGCCGCCTTCCGCACGCCCCAGCTCCGTCGACGCTCGCGCGGGTGGTCGCCATCGGCGCCGCCGCCGCCGTCTCCGCCTCCTCCTCCTGTTACCGCCGTCAGCGTGCCGCCGCCCACGCCGAGGTTCTGGCTCCACTGGGCCCCGCTGGCCGTGCTCAGCGGCCGGCTGTAGTTCATGTAGGTGTCGCGCTGGAGCAGCAGCGCCTCCAGCTGCCACAGCTGGAAGAGGCAGCACACGTGTCAGTACACGTGGTCCAACTCTACTAGTCAAAGTGACAGACGGCAGGAGCCGCCGTAGCAGGTACAGTACAGTAGTAGGGCATTCGGTACGGGCCGGCCAAGAACACCACCGCGTACGGCGTACCTCGATGTAGCCAAGGTTCTCCGGGTCGAGCTCCTCCATGATGAGCGCCGCGTACTCCTGCGCCTGCTCCTTGAGCTTCGCCAGCTTGTTGGCGGACGCGCTGAGCACGATCAGCTGCGGTGGGTAACCAAGCCAAACAACTCGCTGGGTTAGCGGCGGGGCACGTGGGTAGTTTACCGCAGTAGTAATTAGTGGTAGGATAGGAGTAATTATAATTAATTAATTAAACTAGAGTAGTATGTGTGGTACACTACACTAGTACTACTCCACTAGAAGCAGCGGTGTACGTAGTAATCAGAGCAGGGTGCCCACAAAGAAGAAGGTTCTAATGGAATGGTGCAGAGTGCTCTGCTCTCATTTGGGGTGGCAGTTCGAGCCAAAAACAGAGAGATGCATGATGGGCACATAGAGGAGAGGAGTGAAGAAGAGGATTAGAAAAGTGTGGTTAAAGTAAACAAGTCACCTCCTGTACTTCCTCCCTCGTTATCCTCCCGTCCACGTTGGTGTCCACCCTGAATTTGGGAGAAAGAAAGAAGAAGCTTATCATCAAGAATCTGCGGCGCGGCAAAGCGTGGCGTAGTGCAGGTGCAGGTGCGCACGCATCGGGAGTCGGGAACGGATCGATTTGTGACGTTACTTGGGATCCGGGAAAAAGAGAGAGAGAGAGAGAAACACTAAGTACAGTACATGTCGAAGAAGATCTGGAGGCGCGCGTCGAAGCTCTGATCGGAGATCTGGAGCCAGAAGTCGTAGAGCTCCTCCTTGGTGATCCGCTCCAGGTTCTGCCGCCGCCGCCGCGCCAGCGCGTCGAAGATGCCCACCGCGAACTCCTTGGAGTCCACCATTCCGATGCATTCGCCGAAGTCGTCGCGGGAGAGCAGCCCTTCGCGTGCGAGGTGGTTGAACCGGTCCTCGACGCGGCGCCACAGCTCGGCGGCCTCGACGGAGCCCGTGGTGCGGCTGATGAAGCGGAGGCCCTTGAGCGCGCGCCTGGCGCCGGCGCGGGACCGGTTGACCTGCGCCTGCTCCCGCCGCCTCTCGCGCGCCGCCATGGCGGCCTCCCGCTGCAGCTCGGCGGGCGTGGGGCGGTACGGGGACGGCGACGGCGACGGCGACCGTAGCCACGCGAACTTCTTCCGTATCCGCGATGACGTCGACGAGCACCGGCTCAGGCGGCCGCCACCGCTCTCCGACGGCGCGCGGCGCGGCGATGGCGACACCCCGAGCGCTGGGGGCGGCGGCGGCAGCGGCAGCGCAGGGAGGGATGCGGCGCTGTAGAGCGCGGCGCTGGTGGGCGTGACGCTGCGCACCACCATGGACTCCTCGTCCAGCTCCAGCATCACCTCCACCAGGTCCCCTGGTCCGCGAGGAATGCCGGCAGCATGCCGCCGCCAACGCCGCCGCTTTCGGCGGCGGCGGCCGCGGCCGCGGCGAAGAACTCCTCACCATAGGCGGTCGTGTAGGACTCGTTGTCGGATGTGTCGGTGGCTGTGGTGGTGGTCTGGTCGTCCGCCAGGTAGTCCGCGATGCGGCGGTGGCCGCTGCGCCGGGCGTTGCTCCCGCGCGACGGCGTCCACATGGCGGGCGGCAGCCGCGGCGCGAGCGCTGTGCTCCTCTTCGAGGCGGCACGGCGGTGGTTGCGCCCCGCCACGCCCGGCCCTTTTATTATCTTGTATACTTCCCCGTAAGTTCCCCAGTCCGCTCCCGCAATGCGCCCGTCAGCCAGCCAGCTATCCCGTCCGTTCCCGTGGGCAGGCAGCAGCAGCCAGCCTCGCGTTTTTTTTTTTCTGGGTTGGCCCCCTCTCGTTTGCTTCGCAGTGTGGCGCTCGGCGAGCTTAGCTTTTGGCCGCTCTCGCTGCGCCACAGTCCCCCGGCGGCACGCCCCTAAAACGAACGAAAGCTCGATGCGCCACGAGTTCGCGGTGCGGTGTTCGGTTCGGAGGGACGTGGGAGACGCGGTCGGTGCGCTGGTCTGCTGTGGAGGATTTTTGGAGAACCTCAGACAGGCGCTTCCAAACGAGCGAGATGCGGTGGACAGGACAGGGCGGCGCGGCGCGGCGCGTCCCTTGTTGCAAAAGTCGTACCAAAATCCAGCGTGCTGCACTGTGTTTATGGTGTGTGCGTTGTGGGCTCCTCCAAACACGCGAATGGAGGATCGTTTCGGAGCGACGGATTATGGTGTGACGAGTACTAGTTCTTTCCTTTGGCTATTTGCTTTCGGTACGAATTTGCTAATGAATGAACTTCCTAGTTTCCGTGCAACTCCGATAATTTTACAAATGGGTTTGCCATTTTTATTTTTATAAAAAAAATAAAAAATCTCTTATCCAACGGTTTGACAAATGAGTTTGCTATTTTTGCTAACTTGGCAAACATCGAGTGATATTTGGCATATATATCAAACTGTGGTTCGCTTGACAATCGCCCATGTGCTACTCCCGCGGGATATTTCCTTCTCGCGCGTACAATTTTTAATTTTGCCAAGTGAATAATGGAAAACCATTGGAGATTGACTCTTTTTACCTTTGTCATATTTATTTGAGACTTGACAAATTTTTAATTTTGTCAAACAAAAAATGCAAAATCATTGGAGTTGCTTAAAAGGCTCTGTTGCGCCATTGCTTGCATATAATAGTTCACATTTAGCTAGAAAAAAAAATATATAGAACTACATACCCGTATAATAGCAACATAAATTGCCTATATGAATAACGGTGGCAGGCATGGAAGACCACGTGTGAGATAGTACTCCTGTAACACGAAACCAGGAAGGGAGGCATATTTTTATTAGCTTTTTTTTATTTGGTTTTTTGCCAACCAAAAGCCAGAAACCGAAACAAACAGTTCAACTTTGGTTTTTTTTTAAAAAAAATGAAAGTCTAGATTATGATGAAATGAACTAAAATTGAAAAGTATATTAAAACTAGCCTTTCTAACTTTTGGTGTACCAAGAAGCTAAACAATTATTAGAAAGCCAATATAAGAAAATTAACAACCAAAAGACAGGAGTCGGTTTTTAATTTACAAAAGTTGTGGCTCAAACAAACCGCTCTAATATTTGGTAATAAAACTCTGAATAATGAGTTGTGGTGCTGAAAGGGAAATATAAGGATTTGTTTGGTACGGCTCCTCCTTATATTAGCTTATTCGGAGAAGTCCATGCTATTTTGGACAAGCAATTAGCAAAGGTGTCCAACTCTTGGTCCTTCTCTGGTCTCTCGAGGGATATGGTAGCAGAATAACATTATTCCCAGATTTAGCGAAGCTCTCCTTCAAAGGACCCACCCGGTTTCTTTTGCAAATGTTGGGGCAAACTATGATCATCGATCTGACACAGGCAAGAACCCAATTCGATCAGATGTCTTTGAATGCAGGGATAACCATAGTGGTACGACAACAAGACTGGCGACACAGGGCTTAGGGCATGTTCTGTTATCGCGGATTAGAGACCCGAAATCAATTTCGGATAGGAATTCATGCATAATTTGTATAAGGTCTGAAGTAATTCCGGTCAGAATCGATCCAATTTGGAGAAAACAAACAAGCGCTTAGGAATCATCATCCGAATTCCGGAACCAAGATCGTCTTGGTCTTACTGTTGTCCTAGCCATATATTCGCAGATCGCAATGCGTTGGATGAGGAGCAAGTCGAGAGGCCGTTAAGCTAGCCAGGTCTACTCGTGGCGGAATGCTGTGCCAACCGGCCGGGGTAATCGATCTTTGAAACGGACTGCAGGCGACAGGCTTCAATAATCAAGAGTGAGGACCATCCATACGTAAAAGAGACTGTATGGCTGTGTGATCACGAGCCGACGAAGCAAACTAGACACTTGCTGGTTGTTTTTGCGTTTCAATTAGTACTTCTGTTTTGAGCAAATAATATAATTGCATGCTCGAGATTGTAATTGTAATCAACTTATTTCTGATGAGTAATTAATTTCCCCCCAAAAAAAGATACTCACTTGTCTGTGACTGGTTGCATTGCTTGACCTAGAAGATTTAAATAAGTGAATAAACAAGCCGGGTCAACTATCGGAGGCTGGAGCCTAGAGATGACACACCATTTGTTTTATGCTGCACTCTTTAGTTTTAATTCTGATCAAAGTCATTTTTTCTAAAATGATTTGTTTTTTGTTCTACTCCCTCATTCGTCAATTCAACAACTGAAAATGCAAAGAATATCGCCGAATGACATCAGGCATGTTTCTTGCTACCACATTTGCTCACTTGCTACTTTTAGTCGTTGCTCGGTACGTTGCTGGATGTAGGTGAACTAACCTGACCGAAGCTGCTTAATTAATAGCGTCGGACGGCAGAAGTGCAGCACCCCCACAGCTGCTCACTGCATCTACTGTTCGCAGTTACCAATCTGATCTGAGCATTTGGAACAATCATGAATGAGAAAGCACTATGTGATACGCAATGGGAAATTGTTGACACTACCAAAAAAATTAGAGATGAAAAACGGATACATAAAATCATTTATAGAGGTGGACATTTTAAGCAACCCTCCGAAAACCATCGATTATAGAGGTGGTCGCCTTAAAACACCTATATGTAAATCGCTTTATAAAAATATACATTTTTCTATAAATAATTAATAACTTTTCTATGAACTCAGATAAAGACAAACTTTATATCAAAATTATAGCTCGACATATTTTACAACTTGTAGTTGAGATGTTTTTTATTTTAAATTATTTACCATGCTCTAAGAGTAACAAATGAAATCGATCAATATCTCAACTTGCTCAAGTACTCAAGGTGTTTGACAACTCATACAATGTTTCTCAAGGACCTAGTGCCACTTAGGCCTCTCACAAAGCAAGGCACAATCTCCACACTCGAATTTCTCTTCTCTAATCACTTTCACCACACAAAGGGAAGTTTAGGAGCAGCCAAGGACTTTTGGTCGTGTATGGGAGTGGGACAACAACAACAACAACAAGCCAAGGGATAGAGCACTTAAAAACTAGTCATTTTGACTTTGTCAATGCAATCCAATGGTTTTCAAAATAATCTAGCTGTTGGGTAAAAGTAGGGCCAACCGGCCCTAATACTTGGCCTCTCGTTTTTCTACAAAAGCATAAAACATGCCCTAGCTCTCTCACACTTTCAAGCTTTCCTCACATGATTTAACTTGAGCACTTGTCACAAACGTAACTCGACAATACATCCATCTTAATTGTGTGGCAAACCTATACTCAAGAATTAAAGATAGAAATCTTCTTGAGCCATCTTCAAATATTTGCTTGTCACATTTATCATGCATACTTGAGGTCTTCATCACTTCACACTTTGCATGAAAATCTTGAGCATATATATGACTTGAACCAATTCACACATTTGAATTTTCAACCATAGGCTTCAAATTAGTTCCATCTATTGATTCAACAATGATTTTATCCTTTTAATTCTATGACTTCCCATAGCTCTATCATGCAATACCCAATGCAAGTACTATCTTCTTCACCATAGCCTCAGTCCTTTGGCACACAACCATCACTTGCCCTTCACCCTCGATTGATCCTTCGAAGCTCTTTCCTTGCTAGTTTAGCCTTTTAAGTTATCCCAAGCCAAACAGTGATTTGAACCAACAATAAGCATACATTTAAAACCATTTTAGTATCTTTGATTTGTACTAGCAAGCTTTGTAAGTGAAACCAATCCATATCAATCCCTTCATTTCTAACTAATATTTTTAGTACACTTGCTTGCCAATTCATCAATCACAAAGAACCATCTTGCATGTCATGACTAAGCATCACAATAGAGATCAATTGATATACACAAGACATAAACATATAACCTAAGCTTGTCATTTATTCATTTCAATAATCAATCCTTGGATTCATTTCTTATTTATAACATCAACGATGTTCTAGCTTTTTTCAGCTTGGTTCAACTTATTATCTCTTATAGAACACTATTCAATCAGCCGAAATCAACCGACTTTTCTATCAGCCGAACAGAGCCATAATAATCAACCTAGAACAAAACACATGCAAATTTCATGAATACTATGTCCCTTAATCGTGTTGTCATTTAATCCACCAAAACCCACTTAGAGCCTACATGCACTTTCAAAGGTTCTCCTTTTTTTCCTTGCCACTAGACCTGTCCATTTCATTTGCACAATGCTTCTTTCACTATGGCAACTAGATGCCAAGACTGATTGTTTGACACTCTACTCCCTCCGTCCCAGAATACTTGTCGTTGTAGGATTTGTAATCGGTACCAAGGTTGATGAACAATGACCTGTATACCCCTATTGATAAGGATGTATTAACTGCTCTTCTGTCATGTCATGTACTACAGCCACAAAAGCCAACATGCATCACAGTAGAAAACTCACCACTACATCTACCTTTTCACGCAAAATTATGCACCTGCATACTCCGTATGATACTTTTCTTTGATTTGAGACTGCAGATCAGCTTTAAGTTGAAAGATGCTGCCTAGTTGTAGACTGAAACACTCTAGAACGATGTTCTTTATGGGACAATTTTTGAACGCTTCAACGACTTCCTTTATGGGACAGAGGAGTATTTCTAGAGATATCGTCCATATGTTTAAATGTTTTTTTTCTTTTTTCTTGATTCCTTTTTGGTTCTTCTCCAATCTTCATGCCACTTGTTTCCTTACATCCCTAACTGGGTTGTCATTATGATCACCAACATCACTGTAGAATATGGCATTGAGCCCATGTTCCTTACAACCGACCAAGGACCAAACTCAAGAGCTTTAGCCCTGATACCAAACTCAAGAGCTTTAGCCCATGTTGGCAATTCACTTATATTTAAAAAAATCATGAACCTAGAACACATATTCGTGACACTACTTTCATATCTCTATTGAAGTGGCTAGAACACGCTAGCAACATTCCCTCAGAGCCTATTTTCAAGTTAGGACTTTGAGTTCTTTGAGCTTAGTGGGAAGTTAGAGAGGCAGACTAGCTCAACAGTAGTGTGACAAGGACACTAAAACCGTTGGTAATGGAGATCACAACATAGTTGATGCTCTTGGGTATGATGATGGATGGGAATGGATGGCCAAGGTAGCAAAGACAATATGTTTGGAGGAGGATGGTTGGATATTGATGATACGAGGGATTGTGCGATTGGGCATTAGGTCTAGATGAGCAAGAAAACATCAATGTCGTTTTGGTTAGACGAACACTGTCAATGTCATTTTATTTACTACTACCCTGTCTTTCAGAGAATGCCATTCTAGTTTGACATAAGCCAACTAATTAATCATCTAAAATCTGACCAAGTATTTAGAGCAATGTATAAAAAATGATGAGACCAAGTAAGTGTACTAGAAAATATATTTGTAACAAAGTTTATAGTTTATACTCGTTAGTATCATAAATGTTAATATTTTTTGGTATAAAGTTTTGATCAGATTTAAGAGGTTGGACTCCTGAGTAGAATGAGTTTGATTTTTTGGGACTGGGGTTATAATAATCCACACACTTAATAATAGGTAGATACAGGTAAGAAATCAATATCAATCTTTTCATGAAAACTTTGGTTTGTTATTAGCAAGCATATCGGTAGTGATTTCGTCCATCAGAAAATTGTTAGTAAGTTATTATAAACAGGCAATGGTGAACAGTAGTGACTCCAGGGCGAATCAACGTGGCCGGAACCTACCACCGAAGTGACCGGCGGAGACGCTCAGTTCGTTCCGGCGATGGTGATGGGGGTAGGTAAAAGCTTCGTTTTTTACTACCTGAAAGGGAAGGAGAGGGAAGACCGTTGCCATCTATCCCCTTTCGTTATGAAATAAGAATTGACGCTAGGGAAAGCAAAAGCTCCTGGAGCCTGTTTATTTACCCAGTATATATACAGGTGACCAATGCACTGTGCAAAACACGGCTATCATGCCTCTCGTTTTCACCATTCTAAAAGATAATTAATGTATTATGTATGTAAAGGAAAAAAACACAAAGAGGGAGAACAGAGAAATTACGTACAATTGGCGATTTCGATCCAGCTTCGTGCAGCAATCAGTTAGTTGGGTCACGCGTTGTTAAAGATCTCATCTCTGAGTCAGAGTTCCTTCTAGAAGCTTCTGATGGGAGGGATACTGGTACTACTATTAAATTCCTGTTGGACTGTTACTCCACTCCATGATGAGGTTCTCCTCCCTTGCAAGCTAAAATCCAGATTTCCATTGTACTTTTTGGTGTACCCGGCCGGCCCTGCAAGAAAAAATTGTACTAGTAGTATATACTGACCAGAATACGGCAGCATGACAGAGTCTAGAAAAAGAAAATAGTACTCGTAGGTGAAAGTGATAGAGTATAGATGCAGTTTAAGGTCACTAATAACTCAAGAAAATTGCACTAGTATATACTCCCTCTGTCTCTTAATGTCTGTCTCTAGAAAACCGTGTTTCCCTCACAGACACGCTTCTCGGACGACAGATATAAAGAGAGTATATACTTAGAAGACTGCAGTATAGCATGCTAGAGTCTAGAAAAAAGAAAATAGTAGGTGAAAGTGATAGAGCACTACTACCACCACCACCACGCTGTTGACGTCAAATACCGTGAGCAGCACGTCGGAGACCAGGCAGACGATAGATGAAAATCTCGCAAGTCCGGGCTCAGTAGCAGCAGCGGTACGGTACGGTATGGTGTCCCAGTTTTACCTTGAAGTCAAAGTCTCTAGCTTTGTTGTAGTGGCTACCTCTTTTGCCTGCAGAAGAAGATGTGCATAGCTACTAGCTAGTTGCACGCATTGGGGGACTTGGGGTCTTCCACTTCTTCCACGGTTCCACTGCATGCATGCACTGTGTCTTCCACTTATTAGCTTAATTTTGTTTTAATAAGTATTTGGGAATTCTTTTGATAATAACAATACGCAAAACCCAGCTAGAATCGCCGTGCAACCTAGCCACACGGACAGTTCGTTGATTTGCCAGATTGGTTGTCCGGATCTTTGAAGACCAATTACTCCGGATCTTGTCTGAGACGTGTCTATCGTCTAGGACCTAATCCTTAATTAGCCTGTGCTCATCACTGCACTGATATGCAAGCATGGTTTCACTTGCCCGTTGCCCTGTGATCTCGACAGGCCGGCACTGCATGTCAGCTGACCCTCATATGAGATAGATTATATTTCTGTGGCTGATGATGGTTTTTCTGATGATTTCTACGGTTGATAAACCGGCTGATATTAACTTTGACTTTGAGACTGAAAAACTGGGCAGGCCGCTCGACGCACGGGCTCACCGTCCCTGATCCTACCTGTGCCCGTCCGTGTCTTTGGCATCAGCAAAGCTATTTCTCTTCTGCAGACACAGATTAACCGTCCGTCCGGGGACGATCGACAAGGCGACAACGTTCGAACGAATTAGCCGCCCAGATTATTCTGCAGGTGTCACTTCGCTAGACCCTAATATAATGGCATGGCTCCAAACCAAACACACACAGCTAGCTAGCTGACCAGTACTTGATCAACTAATAACCTTATAAAATTATTAATCAGACTGACTGATGCGGCAACTAATAACAACACACAGATCGATAGATAGATAGATAAACGTGTGACCATGATGTATGTATGGCCGTCCCACTGCAAATTGCATTGAGGATGGCGAGCGATTTGATCGCAACCTTCTTCTAGAAGAAGCTGCTAGCTGCTGCTGAAGAACCGGATGGACTGCGACGGGGAAAAATGGTTGGGCACCACCAATATGGAGAAAGCCAGTATGCACGCACGCACTATAGTGATCCCTTCCCTACTGCGTTTGTTTTCTTTGTTTTGGCATAGTCATATACGTTATTCTTCTGCGCTTTTTCTTAGGCTAATCTCTTTCAGTTAGTTTGTAGCGTGCGTATAGGAGACGAGATCGAGTGATCGACGTACATGCCTGTGTGCACGTACGTGGTGGTGGCGTGAGTGTGGTTTGTGTTGAGTGTTTGCGTCCTCAATTTACTCAACCTCACTCTCTAAAAAAAGATGGAGGTAAGTACGCATTTGTTTGTATAAAATGTCAGTAGGTGAAAGCATACGTGTAGCTAGAGGGCGGTAGGGCTCACTTACAAAATCAGATAAGGATGGCCAATGCTCTGAGCACCACTTTGAAAGGGATTGTGCATTTGGAATTTGGACTACTTCGCGCAGATGTTGCCATTTATTATATATGTTGCAAATCGAAACGCTTCTAAGTGTTTTGGGGGAAAAAAAAGAGCTCAGAAAAGAATGTATACGTCCGTTTTCCAACTAAAAAAAAAAGATGACGATTAGATTCTTCAGCAGAGAATAGGAACCTACTAAAACTTATAGTCCTCTTAGACTTTTTCTTGCGATGAAGTTGGTTGGCATTTAATTTGTATCAACGCACAGACAACGGCCTGGTTTAAGGGTAAACAAGGACAGTGGGTTGATTAATCTAGTTGAAGGCTAATCTCTGAAAAGATTGGCAAGGCTAATCCTTGAACATCATGTCAAGGTCGCCCATCAGGTTAATTTGAGAGGACGGCTCCATTGACGTCGATCTGCTAGTGTTTTGTCTAGCGTCCAACTGGAATTGTACTAGTACAAGCCATTTATAACACTGAAGGATATTGAAAAGTAATAGAACACTGAAGGATATTGAAGAGTAATAGATGCATCGGTACTGTCGTCGTACACACTTGGTGTATTCCTTTTCAATATACTAAAAATTATTTTTTGATCAGGCCTGCAACGTGATTATTTAGTTAATATATATTTTTTCGAATACGCAGGAGAGCTAGGTACTAAAGAGAGAAAAGAATAAACCCCTTACAAGCACTACCACCTCATTTTGGGCAGTCCATGAGAGCTTGTTTTACAAAAGTTGAATAAAAAACTATGAGAAACACACACTGCAAATTTGGCCTGACCGAAAAAGAACAAACTAATTTAGTTAGTCTATATATCTAGCAGTCTAGCACGAGACATTTAGCTGAAAGTTAGATGCCAGCAACTTCAATTTGGCCACTCTTTCCAATAATTTTTAGGCCATTTTAACTTTTCTAAATGCTCACTTTTATTATTATCTAAATATATTGTATATCTAGATGTATTATAAAAGTTACATATCTAGAAAAACCAACACGACTTAGGGCGTCCCCAACCGCTAGCTATTTGGCTAGCTAGTATGACGTGGACATATAAAAAGTAGGAGAGAGAACAGTCACTAGTGACGAGCAAATAGCTAGTCTATTTCACATAGTTCAAGCATATGAGAGATTAACGTGTGGTTCCAATAGTGTACAATAATATTTACTTTTGTTTTTCACCTCCACATCAGCTAGCTACATAGCTAGCACCATTGCGGACGCCCTTAAAATTTTAGATAGCCGGATGATAGTCGTGACCTTCCGTCTTAGTATACTTAGCTAGGTAACCTAGCTGGATAACCCCTATATAATTTGAGACTTCCGTCATTATACTGTCAACTTGTTCCACCTGCAACTTCCTCCCACTTGGAGTAGGAAAAAACAAGTGTACATATTCATAAATCACATAGAAGATAAGCAACACAATGCTACAGACTTGTAGTACCCAAATTGTCTTGCTGAAAATTGTGGACTTGGACATCAATTTTATGCTGTTTCAGGAAAATAAAATCGATACGATGCAAGTTTAAAAACAAATTAAAGTTAGATATGGCAAATATCCTATATACTCAAAGGATTATTTGAGGCTCTCCATTCTTATTTTGTCCCTCTTTTATATATCTTCCAATCTATGCTGACATGTAAATAAGCCACCTCAAGTTATCGCACACCATAATGCTAGTCAAAACTATGTATCAACTAGTATACTAGTTAGTTCTTAGGAGTATTATCAACTCACAATGACTAAACTGAAGCATCGATTTATAATTCTCTGAATACAATGACCTGAAAAGGCTGAAATTAATACCCTACAAAAAGAAGCACATAAAAAAAAGGATACACAGAATTGTTCATTAACTAGAACAGTGCAAACTTCTATTTCAGAGTCACACAGGGAAGATGCATTAACACACGTTAGCACGACAACAGTCAGAAGAACGTGAGTTACTGTGTATAGATCAAGAGTTGAACTACCATTTGAAGAGCTAGCAAGAACCAAACAACTCTCATATGCACGTGTTTATTTCGAGCTTGTCCTTCTGTTGAAATGGAAGAATTCCAGTCTAAACAGGACAGGCGTTCCATTTCTTTGTGAGACATGCATGATATATGCAGACACAAAGGCAGGGCAAATATAGTTTTCTTCCACTCATGCTAATATACATGCATGAAGTAGATATCAATAACATATAAACCTAAACATACCTAATCTATATATACACTTGCTGTGAGTGAGTTAACACCAAATGTCTTCTTGTGATTATATTTATAAAGAACATTTGGGGCATACTCATCCCTTTTCCTGCATGCATTGCGGTCAGTGACAACATCTTTTGATTCAGTTTTCCTAACACCAGTGCCGGCAGGGTGTGATTCCCTTTTTTTTTCTTTCTTTTCTATTTTCTTATTTATTAACTTTATTGGACAAGGGAAAGATGAGTACATATTTGCTTTCCCGTTTCTACGCTTGCCGGGAACTTTGGTAGCGCAGCAAGAGGTAGTTGCTGCCCACAAAGCCGCTCACCCCTTTTCCTTTTTATTTATTTTTATATAATAAACATATTTTTCCTCCTAAAAAAACATTTCTCAAAATACTTTTACTTTTTGTCATTTTCATAATAACCTGTTCCCACCTTTATTTTATTTAAATATGTCATCTCTCCCCTGTTTTCTTGGTCCGCATCTAGAAAATTTAAGACAGCACATCAGTCAAAAGAGTCCAATGCCAATATGCCATCGCCGTAAAATGACAAAAGTAGTTGTTGAGCGGTTAATTGCTCAATCATTCAAATGATAAACTAGGGGTTCAGCTTGGCCCATTGTCCAGACCTTGATCTTGTAAGGAATTCCAGAGCAAAATCCAAGCAAGTGATGCGTAAGCTACGATGAATTCCTATCCTCAACTAGACCTAAGAGTCATAGGTTAATCGATGATCTATACTCACTTGTGGCGTGTTGTCAAGCAGGTAAATCCAGGTGGCAATGGTGACGGATCCATGGCATCAACGTGCCACATTCGTTTTTTTTGGTGTGTGTGCAGAAAGGACTAATCCATCAGCATCATCATCAAGGACGCATTAATTACAAGGACTGTCAAGGTGGTATGGTAGATGGTACGATGGAAACATACACAACTTGGAGTGTCAGCGTCAGATGGAGGAAGATCCGGCGGCAACAGCGTTGGAACGGTACAAACAAAACTATGCCGTGATGAATTGAACGTTTACCAACCACGGCTGACGTTGCGATCCAGTGGCCTCAGTTTTTGCTGTCCGTCTCCAGTTCTCCATTTGCTGTCCTCCTCCAGTTTTCCATAATAAATTTCTAGTGGCAGGAAATAAATGGAAGGAAATGGGCGTAGTACAATTATTTACTGCTTCAGTGACTGAAAATCTGAAATGGATATTGCAAATCGTACGGGTTCGCTTTCACAGACGGACCTTGCTCACGGGGGTTAGGTAATCGATTGCAAAAGATTACTTTAAATAAGCCAGCAAAAACGTCAATACGCAGGACTTCCAAGGCCCCCGACGGCTATGGACCGCGACGACATGGCGACCTCTAGCTAGTTTTCGCGTGGTTCCGAAGGGATCAACGCATTAATTGAGCTTCTAAGAATGCAATGCAATGCTAAAAACATGATCAAACTAGGTCTCGAGAATAACCGCGCACGGATGCCGCCATGTGTCACTCCACTCAAAGTTCCTTTGTCTTGCGTCATCTATTGAGATGAAGGCATACATATTCACTTAAACTTATGCATATCAGTTATGATACATTGTTTTTCTCTCACAACGAAATAACATCAGCTGGCTCTGCAAAACCCCCATGACTTTGCCATGATGTGTGCTACAACTGCACCTGGTCGGCAATGCTTCAGCTGTTACTGCCGAGTGAACAGCCGTGCCGTGCCCCGTGCACCGTGCAGTACCCTGATAGTAATAGGTGCTTCGTCAGACATTCTCAGACTGCGACTGTCCAAGGAACCATCATCCAAACAGGGCTGTCGGTCAGAAAACTGGAGAGGGGTCAGGGTTGCAAGGCGTGCAACAAGATGTAACGCAACACGTGTTATTGGTACCATACCATACCATAGACACGTCACAAAATTCCAAAATGCTGTTTTCAGGTAGGTACGAAGAAATAAGTCTTCACTGCATTTGTTTGTGTGAATAATTTCATGACACCTGCCCGGCTGCCCCTTCTTAACCGGCTTCTTGCCATATTGTCACTGGCACTGTGCCAGCATCTCTTGCCGGCCACCGTAATTGGCAGATCAAACTGACGGTAACTCTTCACCTAAACACAACGACGCGACGGCTCCTAACGCCATTTCTTATATCGCATTATGGTGAAAGTGAACCGACGTTACGGTCTACAAGAAAGTATGGACGTTAGTTCTCCTGTCCTTTGCACAGTTGCCAACTTTTTAACCCAAATGAAGCAGGAACCACAAAACCAACATGATAGGAGCAACAGGAATTTTACAGGTATGAAACGATCGAATAGAATCAATTTCAGCTTGTTCTCTCACAAAACACTGTTTAATCAGTCGAAATCAGCCGACTTTTGTACTAGCCGAACAGTACCTGGATTAACGGTCACGACTGACGAGGGCGCAGCATGATCACTTCGGCCCAGACCTGAGTTGCACAGCAGCATAACTATCCAGACAGTTCAACATATTCAAACTTAAAAATAGCATACAATCGGCGAACCAAAAAACAGAGGGTGCGTGCACATGAACAAAATTTGTATAAACCTTCTGATCCTTGAAGCTCAAAAACTTTAAAAATTTTGTAGAAAGAATTGCTTCTAGATGAGGTCGACATAACATAACCAGCTCCAGAACAGCAGCTTCTCACGTCAACTGTGCCAATAAAGTAAGACAGCGCTAGAAGTACATAACAAGGCACCATTGAAATCAGCTCGTGCATACACAAAAATCAAGCAGGTCCAACTGTCCACATCCACAATCAGGGATGCTGTCAGCGACAGTAATGGTCATGCCACCATGACCAATATATATTCGGATGAATGGCAAAATCTTGGGATGTCAATGTCACGAACGCTGACCATAGAACATAATTTAGAAACCCGAAAAGCAGCCAAAAAGATGCAAAACATGACACCAACAATTTAGCATTTAGCATCAAGAGGGAGACTTCAGTTGGCAGGTGATACCTCAAGTGACAACACCTAGAAAAGAAATAGTATCACTTACAGAACAGACAACTCGATCTGATATTTTCCCGAGCGAAAACAACAGACAGAGAGCAAACCTGGTCAGTAGGGCAGTAGGGCCTCCAAATGTGTCTGCCATGATTCCCATGTACTAGAGAACTGAACATGGATATCATGTTTTTTTTTATTCTGATGTGATCTTTGGTTCAACGACGATCACAAATAGCAACCGAAGGACGTGTCAGTCTCAGTAGTCTGCTTTCCTCGCATAAAGGCGTGTCTATTCCGAAAACAATTTTTCACATATGCACCTCTATGATTCACATAGTAGTAGTAAAAGATATTCAAGGAACCTATGGCCCACATATATAAAAGAAAAGGACTTTGACATAAACGAATACAAAGGACGAATTTGCAGAAAGGGCAATGCAGTGAAACAAAGTAGCATTCGTAGGAAAGTATACTAAATAGCAAGATTGGTTAGTAAAACTTGTCATCACTTGCACATTACTCAGGTTCCAGGCTAAATCCAGGGGGCTGTACCAAACAGCTTTCTTTACTAAGAAGTGATTCTCCGTCTGAAATGAACTAGGAGCTGAGAATCATAGAGAAACATTTTCAGTCAAAAAATCAACTTCCACAAACACTGCCAAACAGACCCTCGATCTCTAGGCCGCTTAATGCAAACCATAGAAAAGTTTCATGACTTAAAAATTGTGGGTCATGTTTCTATGATAATACCAGTCAGCACACTGCTCAATGAGACATTGCACTTATCTTAGTTGGATATATCAACAGAAAGTGCTTTGGGAACTCAATACTAGAATGAAAAAGTCATTTTCCAGGATTTCAAATGTGTGAGGCTGAAATCACATACTTTTTTGAAAGCAACTGAACACGGCTAGCTATGCACTCTTTGTAAAGCTAGCTGCCTCCCAGTGTGGTTTTGCCATTGCGTAAGAACAGAATAACTCAGTCAACAAAAGAGGATGTTTTCAAGAATGTGGAATTCTGTTATTTGAAATAGTACATAACCAATGAATTTTACAACTGTTATTTGACAAAGCAAGTTAGCATTTTCCATCTCACCAAAATCAGAGAAGGAAACAAGAATAACGTGGACACTTGGAATTGAATATTGATTATATGAGTAAACAAACATATACATCTCAATCTCATGCTGTGTTAAATTGAGTGAGCATCTAAATCCCAAAAATGCGACTTTCATGTTGTTATTGCTCTCAGTGTGATTTTGCAACATACCCATCAGATTTAAAATGTATGGTTTCTGCTGGCAGTTTCAATCTTATGCCATCAAGCTCAGGGCTTGCAACTACTTGGCAACCAAGGCGAGATCTGAAACGAGATATAGTTAGTTCAACCGAAACAATACGTTCTGTAGGATTTAGAAAGAAAATACACATACGTCTCTGTAAGCCCAAAAGCAAGGTCCAACATATCATTTTCTTCATCCACAGGATCCTCCAATTTGCTGTAGAAGTTTACATCCTGAATAGAGCTTTTCATATCAAACTAAACTTATAGCTGTCTCAACTGACTAAAGCCTTTGTGCATAGGTTGACATACCGTTACAATCACATGACATGTCGAACATGCAAGAGAGCCCTCACATGCTCCTGGTAAACATAACAAAACAACAGGCATTTCAGATGAATTCACACACAGCTATGCATTTAGTTTTCTTCTTGTCAGTAAAACGAACAAGAAACAGGCTTACAAAATTTAAGGAAATTGTTAATAGATGAACCAAATGAGGTGTATAATGACAGAACGACGAGGCAGCATACTAAGGTATTTAAAGCAAAGTTCAACACAAAAGGCCTCCTTTAACTAACAGTTCAAATGATATTAATAGGCACTAGATATAAAAACAAAATGAATAAAGGCATAGATAAAGCTTTTAAAAGCAGCAAGGCGAAAGACCTTCAAGCTCTATGTCATTCTCATGAGCAGCCTCTAGCATTGACATTCCAATAGGAACTTCAACAAGCTTTTCCTCACCATCCTTACAGACAAAAGTCACAGATATTCTGCAAGGTAGAGATTAGTCGTCAGAAAAGAAGTAAAATTATTATTACCATAAAGTATTAATCTTATACCTCAACACTGCACGTGATTCATTAGATGGAACACATCAAAAAATACAAGAGAAGACAGTAACAAGTTCAGACCTTTGAATTTATATTCTTAATTAGTCAATGTAACATGTAACGTACTTCATTGTTCATATTTGGTTGGTATTCTCACAAGGATAAAGAATATTCACAAACAGGCATAGGACTACTTGGTTGGTATTCTAGCAAGAATAAATTAAGAAGCAATGCGAATCATAGGATCAAGAGGGATATATTCTTATATTTATGAAATACAGTTACACACAGGCATAGTTGGTATTCTCGCAAAGATGAAGTATATTCACAAACCACACCTACATGGAGTGACTTTCAATGTTCGATGAAGATTGACCACACAACATCGACAGCGTTGTTCAGTGAAGATTGACTACACATGGACACGGGTGCAGGTGGTGGAGCCAGACTCGGGTACAGGTGTCTGACTTGACAAACTCTAGAAAATAGGATTCAGGGATTTATCTAGTACATATATAATAACTCCCTAATCCGGGTTTTTTTTTGGTAAAAAGGAAAAAATAGTCCTCCATCATTCATGCATTTGAACCGCCTAAAGATTAGCACTTTGTAATCACACTCTCAACTCACAAATATGTGCATGCATTCCCTGCTTTCTAGATGTCCAGGTGCCCCTCTGCCGTGGTCCCCCTCCCCTCCTTCCTGCCCCATTTTCCCTCCTCTCGCCTGGTTTTCAAGTTTTCGGAAGCTAACTATTAGAGTCTATTGGACCAAGGTAAAAATAGAGCTCCCTATTCATTTTTTCACTTCGCATAAAGATTGTTTATCAAGTAATTTTTAAGGAGCTTTTGGAGATGCTCTTCTAACTTTTACAAAGTCATTTTTAATTTTAAGTCTTCCGGCATAAAACAAGCTGCTACTGAACAGCATAACAAACCTCACTGAATAGTGAATATACATCAGCACAAAATAATTAAAATGGGGAAAGGGAAAATAATAGAAGAAAAGACAAGATCGGCTTCCATGTGCTGGCCTGCTAGCCTATCCAGCCTAACAAGAACAAGAGACATTAAGGACACGTACAATGGGAATGCTTATGGAAAAAACCGTTAAAAGAAAAGATGGGAATGGCGCTTAGAGGGACCCAAAGCTGCTAACTTTTGCGTCCATGCTCATGTATGTGTTGTGCCTACTTTTCTTCCATGATGCCTCCATGGGTGCCCTCGATTCCCATGGTTCCGATAGAAAATCACGCCTGGTTTGTTACCTTAGTTTCTTGTGACTATGCACAGCTGATCAATTCTTTCTGAAAAAAACCGGTCAAGCTATGCACTGCTGATAAACTCAAATGCTTCCTCAAAGAACGTAGATTCTGGCTAGGCAATCTTTTCCTTGGCAAGGACACATGCACTGAAGACACGGAGTAGGAGACAAGAACAGAAACAAGTGGGACAACTCCGGAGGGTGGCTGGCTGGCAATCGAGGAGAACTACCATGGAGGATAGAACTCATCTCGCTCAAGTCAGGCTTTTTTCTTGAATTTGTGCTGGATGGAGCTCTTCCTCACGCAAATCCATTAATTTCCTTTGGCTTGTGATGGATATTTTTTTTTCTTCTCGAACACGAGGAGATATGTGTATCATTGTATTAATAGAAGAGAGTCATACATAGACCCACCCCCCCCCCCCCCCCCCCCCCCACACACACACTAGTTCAATGGGTCTCTTCCCTTGCCACACACACACACACACCCACTTGTGACGGATGTAACACCCCCTACTGAGCTGAAGGGAAGAGAGTTGTGTGAAGGGTGAGTTGGGTTAAGGGGACAAGCACCCTGTTCGTCATAGAAAAAAAAAGAGCTTAAATAGAGTCCAATGTTTAACAACCTAGCTAAGAACCTATAATAACAGGTACTTCCATTGTAAGTCATGTTGCTTATGTGAATGCTTAATGTTTCTCTTTAAGCACCTCCATAAGCATCATGCATCGTACATGCTCTAACATACCATAATCCCTCCTCTGCTCCTGACTCACACACACAGCTGCTGCCACCTCCTCTCCTTACCCCCACTCCCTGACCTCCTTGCTGCAATGATTACCGACAGCGGCCATCTTCTTGCAGCTCTGACTAGCAAAATGGGTTACCATGGCTGTTTCATCTCTCCAGTGGCCTTCACCTAGACTTAGGTTCTCTATTCGATCTCCCCTCTGGCCCTCCCTACTTAACCACTTGGATTCACCGGAGACGAGTCTGGTGCGTGTTGACATTGGGAAAAACATATTTTGGACACACGAGTCCATGAAACACTACTTAATGGACACTCTGGAAGGTTGCCTTAGAAAAAGCTTTGGGAAATGTAGGCACTGAAACGGGCAGGCTGCTGTAAGCAACACCCGGACACCTTCGTATGGCATTTCTCGGTGGACCAATGTTACTCGGCGGCGTCAGCCTATGCAGCGCTGTACTTCGGCTCAACTCAATATCTTGGGGCACGGAATATATGGAAGACACAGGCGATTCTTTTTCTGGCTACTCATGCATGGCAGGTGTTGGACTGCTCATCAGAGGTGGCGACATGGCTTACAGGAATCCAATATCTGCATAATATGCGATCAGGCTGTCGAAATAATTGACCACATTATCCTTGGGTGCAGTTTTATTAGAGCAGTGTAGTGTATTTGTCTGACCTGGACTGGCCTTCAGTCATTCGTTAACCCAAGGGAAGAGCCGGTAATACAGTGGTGGCTGATTCAGCGGAAGAGAGTGCCAAAGACCCTACGCAAAGGTTTCGACTCGCTGTTCTATCTAACCAGCTGGATGATTTGGAAGGAGAGGAACGCCAGAACCTTCAACGGGCGCGCATCATCTGCACAACAGCTTGCTGAACTCATTAGAGATGAGGCAATGGCCTGGTGTTCGGTTGGGTTCAGACACCTGCGTGTGCTACTGGCCCTCAGCTAGGTTGCACAGCTAACCTCCTGTGTGTCGCAAATCTGCTACAATGTAGTCCGTGGGGGTCGCGTTGTGGGATGCGGTAACCCAGATTACTGATCTGGCTAAATTTGTACTCCGTTAAAACATTCCAGTCTGCTTAATGCACTATGCGCTTCAGCGTGTTCTAGGAAAAAAATATATTACTAGCATAGAGGTCCAATAAGCATGACATGTCTACTGGCAGCATATGAAGTAGGCAACTTACAAAAGAGTTATTCAAGTTGGCTGATGGCTTATAGGTGGAGCAATGTTTAATCATGCAGTTCCCAAATATTTATACAATGAATTTAAAATGGGAATTGCAGCTAGGTCACTCGGCTATTTGTCTACTCAACTGAGATCATATGCATACCTTTTATCCCGTCAAAACTCTACCCTTCTAAGTCATGTCCTGATCATTGTATAATGTCTCGGCCCTGTACGTAGTTGGTCCTCTAATCAGTGTCTCTACCAATTTAAGAAATGGAAATCTTAAGTATAAAAAGCACTACAAATGAAAAAAAAAAGGAAGATAGGTTTAAGGGAGTCTACCTCATTGCCATTTTAGACTAAAAACAGTGTCTCAAACAACTTCAAAACAGAAGCAAAAACAAACCATCTGGTTGGGCATTTGATGGAAGAAATCTGATGGGCAAAATCTACAGTCAAGTGTGATTGTTCAAGGTTTCCGTAGACACTGATTCATGAATCGCACCATTGCAAGTAATATCAAAGTGATTGGTAATTGCTAGCCAACATAGCTGCAAAAGTAATTGCGTGGTTCGTTCTGATACCCTAGGTTCATAATGGTTACTTTCATCCACTCGATCATCACCTGAAATACAATTGTAATGGTCCTAATGGATAGGCATTAAATTGTAAAGTAACAGATGCAGATCTAGAAAACATCAGTGGATAATTAATGTTTCTTTAAGAGACAAGCTGATATACAGAACTAAGGATAGTGGTTTTGTAAGCAAGAAATACATCAAATATCAGCAGCTAACTGGCCAAGCAAGAAATGTGAAGAAATAAAAACTCACTTAGCATTCGGTTTGTTGTCACTGTCACTGCCTGTAGCTGTAGCATTCGTGGCAGAACAGAAGAGATTCCTCCCCTCAAAGTATTTCATTTGTTATTCCAGTGAACAAAACTATCTGCAGTAAGCAGCTACATCTTCATATACAACAACAACAAAGCCTTACAGTAAGCAGCTACAGCTTCATATATATACTAAATATGCCAAGGTATATCTAATATTTTGAATGAAGCAATGAGTGTTCGAGGGAAAAAATGAAGCAACGATTTAATGAGTTTGGAGATCTAGTTAGCACAAATTGCAGTTGCAATGGAACATATCATGTATATGTTGGCAACAAATGCACACAATTTCCATAAATTCACAGGCACTAGCACTAGAAAAGAAAGTTAAGAAAACTTCAAAGAGAAGTAAATTTCATAATGCAACAGGAAGTACAAATTCTATAACATGAAAAGGAGATCAAGAACTACAGAAAAGGGAAACAACCAACCGCACGGATCATATAAGAGCTAATGGCCCCCACTTCGTTGCTCCTCGTCTCCTCGAAGTAACTGAACCTTGCCCTGGTGTTTAAGGTCAGAAGAATTTAGGTAGATCATATGGAGGAAATGTAGTCATAAAAGGCTATTCAGCAGACCAGTCCAAAACGTTGTCCAATGCGAAAGAGAACATTCTTCTAAAGATAACTTCAACCGCTGGTTACAATTTCTCTTTTTGTCAGAAAAAAAAGGAATAGAAGTGTATTTTACTTGCATACAATCCAAATAGTAAGTCATGATGAGCTTTGTCAGGAGAGTGTGGTAAGCCCAGACGCGAGGTCACGAGCAGAGACCCTTTACTACTGTAAAGAGCCTCTCACGGGATCAAAGATACATGAACTAACTACATCTCTTTCAAAATAAAGATGCACGAACCAAACACAAATTGAAAGATGCTCTTCATGAAATGGCTAATTAAAATGAAATTATGAATTGCCCCCCCCCCCCCCCCCCAAAAGGGTATTTTACTGAAAATTGTCAGTCAGTTAGGATAATATTGGACACAGGGCTTACCAAGTTACCAACCTAGAAATTTCGATATTTGACATTCAATTCGTCTGCCTCACAACATTTGACATTCAATTCGTCTGCCTTTCGATATTTGACACTGAAGTTGCGAATTATTTCGATTCAAGGGATTACAGCCATTTTCTCTTTTTTTCCTTTACCTTTAATCTTTTCACCTCTCCTCACCCACCTGAAAAGACCCAACTACCCCTGGCTCATTAGAGAAGAAAGACTTGTGCACACAGGACACTCCATCTCCACGGGAGAGCACACACGCACGCACGGGAGCACCTCCACGGGAGTTTTGCACGCTGGGACCTGGGAGAGTGCCGCAACTCTTACAGGGCTGGGAGCAGAGACGCACGCGAGAGAACAGCTAGGAGCGCCGCCTCAGCCGGTTGCTGCGGCCTCCGCCGTCCGTCTCCCAATTCGACCGGAGTCCGCGCGGCCTCCACCATCTGCCGCGAGCAGCTCGCCGATGTGCCGATGGAGGTGCCGTCGCACAAAAGCTTGGCCATGTCGATGCCTTCTTCGTCTTCCCCGCACGTAGTCCGGCGACGGCTGCTCCTCGCGCGCAGGTCGCGCCGGCTCTACTGGCCGCGATAGGCCCTCCCCACGCACAGGCCCCGCCCTCTGCCGGCTATCGCCTGGCTGCCGCAGCTTGACGGCAACCCGTCTGGAGACAATTTTACTGAAAATTGTCAGTCAGTTAGGATAATATTGGACACAGGGCTTACCAAGTTACCAACCTAGAAATTTCGATATTTGACATTCAATTCGTCTGCCTCACAACATTTGACATTCAATTCGTCTGCCTTTCGATATTTGACACTGAAGTTGCGAATTATTTCGATTCAAGGGATTACAGCCATTTTCTCTTTTTTTCCTTTACCTTTAATCTTTTCACCTCTCCTCACCCACCTGAAAAGACCCAACTACCCCTGGCTCATTAGAGAAGAAAGACTTGTGCACACAGGACACTCCATCTCCACGGGAGAGCACACACGCACGCACGGGAGCACCTCCACGGGAGTTTTGCACGCTGGGACCTGGGAGAGTGCCGCAACTCTTACAGGGCTGGGAGCAGAGACGCACGCGAGAGAACAGCTAGGAGCGCCGCCTCAGCCGGTTGCTGCGGCCTCCGCCGTCCGTCTCCCAATTCGACCGGAGTCCGCGCGGCCTCCACCATCTGCCGCGAGCAGCTCGCCGATGTGCCGATGGAGGTGCCGTCGCACAAAAGCTTGGCCATGTCGATGCCTTCTTCGTCTTCCCCGCACGTAGTCCGGCGACGGCTGCTCCTCGCGCGCAGGTCGCGCCGGCTCTACTGGCCGCGATAGGCCCTCCCCACGCACAGGCCCCGCCCTCTGCCGGCTATCGCCTGGCTGCCGCAGCTTGACGGCAACCCGTCTGGAGACAATTTTACTGAAAATTGTCAGTCAGTTAGGATAATATTGGACACAGGGCTTACCAAGTTACCAACCTAGAAATTTCGATATTTGACATTCAATTCGTCTGCCTCACAACATTTGACATTCAATTCGTCTGCCTCACAACATTTGACGGCAACCCGTCTGGAGACAGAGGGTGGTCGGGGAGGGGAGGAAGATGGCGACGGAGGGGCGGAGGGGGCTCGCCGGCGGCGGCGAGTATCCAGGGGTAGTTAGTCTTTTTAGGCGCCGGGAGAGATGAGAAAATTAAATTAAATAGAAAAATAGACTGAAATCATGGAAATCCATTGAATCGAAATAATTCGTAGCTTCGGTGTCAAATATCGAAAGGAAGACGAATTGAATGTTGAGACATGTCAAATATCGAAATTTCTCCACCAGAAAACCCACGAAACGTAACTAAGGTTTTCCGTATGCAGGATCCATGTGATAGACAAACAACGGTTAAGAATCGGCCTATGCACGGATCGTCAGATCCGTTTTCCTGTTCCTGACCCCAAGAAAAGACGTATAGAAGTTGTAGATGATATCCCGTCTCCCTTCCCAATAGCATAATAGATGAACACATGACAACTAATATTGTGGAACTTGTATTATCTTATCTTATTATAGATGGGTACATGTTCCTTTATATAGTCTTAACCCTTCAGGGGTATATTTGGTATGAGCCCATAATTATCCGTAGGGTTATTGTTTCTCAACACTCCTCCTTGGGCGAATACCGCGATCAACTCATGTCTCATTAAAACTCCTAAAAAACCAGTGGGAAAAATATGGAGAAAGAGTACATAGTGCCACTAGATGTATTGCACTTGTTGCCTCATTAAAAACTATTATGAGAAACTTCTGGAAAACTCATTTATGGAAAAAAGAGTACAACGATTGTCTTCAAGACATTTTATAACCTTCAGGATTATAAATTTCAGGATCTTCTGGACCCAGTATCAAGGGCAATTCAGGGGCGATCTCCCCTTAACTTTGCAAGTCTGTCAGTCGTCTAATACCAATATCATGGATACATTTTTTGAATGCAGTAGCTAGTAAAGACTTAGTGAACAAATCTACTATATTGTCACATGACTGGACTTTCAAGATATTTATCTCACCCTGCTTCTGGAGTTCGTGAGTATAGAAAATTTAGGAGATATATGTTTAATCATATTACTCTCAATATAACCCGTTTGCATTTGTGCAACACATGCTTCATTATCCTCATAAATAATGGTGGAGTATCAACGGTACTAAGACCACATAACTTCTGGATATGGTTAGTCATCCGCTGTAGCCAATCAATCTTAGGTCCTGATTCTTCGGAAATATAGACCGAGATCTTGAGTGTCATTCGGATATTTAAGTATTGTCTTAACTCCTTCTGGGATTGATTCTAGATTCTTCGAGAACCTTTATCTTCAATACATAATAAAACATCACAAGTCTGTATTTCTAGCATACTGGGGAAAATATTGCTAGTAGCACCAAAATACCATATAGGTTTTTAGCGAGGATACTCCAATTCCAAATCTTCAGGTGGAAAACACATTATATCATAAGTACACATACATATACTTTTGTTCATTTGAATTTCTCTTTTCACTCTTATATCTCGGGTCTCACATGGGTCTTTATTCCTTCCAGGGAATTCATTTATTTGGTGCATTCAGACTATAACCATATATTCCTTCAGGGAAAAAACTTTAGGGGTTTATAATATTGATACGAGATTTTGATATTGCTCTCCATGGATTTTCAGAATCCAATAACTGCATATTTAAATTTATGTCATTAGCCAGATTCATAGCGGAACATATTTTATAAAACTTATGTCGGAACTGGTCTCTATTAAGACCTTTTGAACTATCGCTTTTTACCACCCTTTAGTCAATTAAGACCCATGATTATCCGAATATCAGGTTCAAGATATTCACTTAGCGATTTTTGGTTCAACCTCAATTGCATATTTCATTTGACCCGATATGAGAGCTTCAAGCACTCTTGCCATGGACTTTATTCCGGATCCGGGTTCTCATAAAGAGACTCATCTAGCAATTATAGAGGTAAACAAGTGCCGACACATTTTTTCCGACTTAATAACAATCTTCGTTATTTCTCAAAACGATAGATCCATTATTGTTCCATATTCCTAGCTTTATATTACGCGCACATTGCTAGGATTTTCATCTCCAGGATGAACCTCATCGGGAGGTAACTCACCAACTGGGTGATTTCTCTATAGGAGGAATAGAGGAGTTTTATCACACATAGTGTGAATTTGCTTTATGAGCATATGCTTGTGACTTAGGCCTCTAGATCTTAATTGCAGGCGTCCCCGCATAATTTGATCAAAATGCCAAGGTCAAGTGGATATGAAATTAATCCCGGGTATATCCACATCTACTTCGGGTAGAAGCATTCATTTAGATTTTAAACAATCTAGTTCCTCCTCATAGATATAAAAATTAACTGGCATAACTCCATGCTATAGAATACATGAGTTTTTGTATTTGTACGTTTTGATTTATAAATATCAAGACATTTCATAAAATGGGCATTCATCTCCCCCTAATGTCGAGATATTTAATAGCATACTAAAATTCCCCATTCACCAACTTCTAGTGATGTATATATGTATGCTTTAGTGGTGATTCATTTGGGAAATATTACGCACTTTAATATTAGGGGGTCGATATATGCAGTGAGCTTGGACTTTATTAATGCAGTCGCATGAATACTGCATGTATTTCCTTCTACATGAGGAGTTTACTCAACTTCTTGTCAAGTTCACAACTTCTGGTGAATTATAAACCATTGTTCTGCAAGTTCTTGGTTCAACAAATGCATATGCAACCTTCTTAACTTAACACATGTAGTTATTAACATAACCCATAATCTGACCATAACAATCCTGCAGGGATCAATGTTCACCAATTGTTGTATACTTGACAATCAATCTGTCAATTACATATATATTGACCTTTCAGGTAATATGCATGAAAAAAACAATTAATGGTGGCATTGCACATTCAGGCGCGTTAAGGTTGGTGTGCATAAGTATGATATCAAGAATATGACATTCAGCCATAGTTGCAGAGCAAATGTTTTGGATACAGAATTACTTCATAGTCCAGCTCTTTTTTATTGCCCAAAAATTTGGTCCAATTACTCGTACCATATAGAAAAATCGGATCATTATATTCATTGCAACATAGTCATGTTCCATATTAGTTTGGATTAATTCATTGTTCAACATGAAAAGAAACTCCCAAAATAGAACAGATAAGACCAAGAATGTTTCATTTGTCTAGGAAATAATATTTTAATGCAAAGTCATTGACTTATGCAAAAAAAAACTTCTCATCAAAAGCAACAACGACCAATATCCTTCTGGAATAGACTCTCAACTGATAGCGCAACTTTCATAGGTAAAAAATACATTTAAGACATACGTACTTGTCAAGATCCAATTGGCCTTTCAGATCCTAGGATAACTATGATAATTGATTAAAATCAAAATTAGCTTCAAGCTATACTTTGACATGGGATTCATACTTGTTTCCTGCTTTCTATCTTCTGGTAGTTGGCGGGCAGATCTTAATAAATTAGATGTGGTGTGGCGTATACTAGACTCTAGCTAGTATATTATCGAGTAGTCACTCCACCCATATAAGCCAACTTACATTACAAATAGATAATACAATGGTTTCCCGCTATGATGCCCAATATCATTTCAGAGACTGTGGGTACCTATAATTCTGAGTTTCATGAACACTCCAGGGTTTCATAAATTTGCTTCATCGAGAAGAAGTATCATGCTTTCGCACTAACCAAAAAAAATCTTAGAATATTAATCAATTTTATATTTTTATAGCAACTTCTTGTTGCCAAGGGAATGAATTATCTATTAGCTTAAAGACACAAAATAGGATAACACCTCATACTCGTTCTGTAGCAGAGACAATGGCACACATGGTGACTTCAGGTCTTATGTTGACCCAACTGGAGTTGTAATCCTATATAATCATGTTTGACAATTATACCTGACAGGGTATTAGCTCTCTCTAGGGAAAAATACAAAATGAATCCCAAATTAAGATGTAACATACCAACAAGTCTTATGCAATGGTTTTTCTTCAGGTTACTTCGGGTAAATAACCAGAGCAAAAGAAAGCGCTAGAGAGAGAAAAAATGGTCTTCTAAATCATACGTGTTTCGTTTATTTCCCATTGTTTTCCAAGCATACGTGCTTTTCTTTCTAGAGTATTTATATTGGTCTTATGATAATACTTCAGGATTATATAACCCATAGAAAACATAATCATACATATGAATATTGCAAAGACAATATCAAATCAATATGAAAACTTCCAAGGGGTTAAACCTATTTTAACACAAAATTTATGGAAGCACATAAACCTAGAAGATTTAGTTTCTAGATTAAAGATTTGAAAAAACATAATATTCAAATTAATTATTACTCTAAAAGAGACATGGCTTGTCCAAATCATAAAATATTACATAAAATACCACTAACATAAATATTACTGTTATTATATTTAACTTCAGGTTTTTTTAATAGCAAAAATATCTATATATATGCCATATGCTCAAGCTCATAAGCAAGATATTGCCATAAAAATAAACCTTCAGGGCTTTTCAAACACATAAAAGAGCTGCATGACAGCACAACCATCTAAATTTACGTGCACCAATCATAGGCACGACGATTACCACACCACGATGGATTGATTGCATTGAATTACGATATGAGCATATCGAGGAAAGATAGTGTTGCCGCAACAGGCGACGACGAGGTTGGACCACCGTAGTGGAGAGCAAGTGCATATTGGTCACTCAACGATGGTATGCGAGTAGCACAAGCCGAACAACGACAACTTTAGACATCACGCTTCGAGCGGTATGATTCCAGTACAATAGTAGTGGGAGCAATATGCCTTCCGGACATAGTGCGAGCTATGTCAATTAAAAAAAAACTATACCTAGAGTCAATATGGTATATCCAACATGTTTGTTCAAGAGGGGAAAAATTTCACTAGCATATACATTTAATCTTCAGGATTAATCTAGTAGAACTTGAACAACACAATGACATCGGTGTTATTATATTCGAGATTTAAACTAGTAAAGAAAAAAATCAAGCCATATGTGCTTGTGGCAAGGGCGACTGCTGGCGACGAGTGCACATCTCGGTTCTAATTTAATAGAAACATCAATTATAGATCATATATGTAATTAGTTTGCTACATGATAATAATTACCCAACTTTAATTATCAAAATAAATGCATTCTTCGAGATGCGATTTATTCATCATACCTCATAGAGGATACCAATTTGATCTACGTCACCAATTATAGATCATATATGTAATTAGTTTGCTACATGCTAATAATTACCCAACTTTAATTATCAAAATAAATGCATTCTTCGAGATGCGATTTATTCATCATACCTTATAGAGGATACCAATTTGATCTACGTCACATATCGCGTAGGGCAGTGGTTAGTAGACACATACCGCGTAGGGCTTTTGGTATTGTCGCGGGTCTAACTTCTTGAGGAGGAATTGTTGTAATCTAGACGCCCCCACCAACTGTACCACCAAATCATCGGATCCGCGGCCACATGCTTAGGCACCGTGCACGTTGTTGTGCAGCCAAGCCGCTCGTGGTTAGGGAGCGGACGGATCGCCTGCCGCCGCTGCAATTGCCGGGTACTTAGCAGCAGGTACCGTCACCATGTTTGTCTGGCCCCTGGTTGATGACCGGTGCAATGGCACACGAACACGTGAACCGCCGTTTGCCCCTATTGGATTGGATCCATGTGTACACGATCATCATGTAAATAAAAGAGAATAAATCTATTATTCATATATGCTAGATTGATAAAAAAAATCTTGAAGTGTCATGTATGGCTAATTAAGCCCACGACAATGGCGCCCGTGGCCCTGGAGAGAAGACTCCGTTTTGGGATCGCTGATCAGATCCTCGGCTGCTGGAGTGCTGGTTGGCAACTGGCGGCGGGGATGCAATGGCCGAGAACGGCCACATGGATGGCTCTGAGGCTCGCGTGTTGTCGAGTCCAGATGACGGAGACATATTGGTAAAGAAACAAAACCAATCTATGATTAGCAAAAGGCAAAATATATATAGATTGATTTGAAGCAAACGTACAAAGAACGATTCACCTAGTTGGAAGAGCTGCTGATAACGTGTTAAGAATCGGCCTATGCACGGATCGTCAGATCCGTTTTCCCGTTCCCGATCCCAAGAAAAGACATATAGAAGTTGTAGATGATATCTCGTCTCCCTGCCCAATAGCATAATAGATGAATACATGACAGTTAATATTGTGGAACTTGTATTCTCTTATCTTATTATAGATGGGTACATGTTCCTTTATATAGTCTTAACCCTTCAGGGGTATATTTTATATGAGCCCATAATTATCCGTAGGGTTATTGTTTCTCAACAACAACAACCAGGACTATTGCTGGCCTGCAATTCACCATGGTTGCTCAAAACATAAGCCCCTTCCCAGACCGAGCCTATTCGCACATAGTAGGCTAATTAAAACTTGATACCCCTAGGACCAAACGACTCAAATCAAAATCCATGGGCACAGTGTGCCCATAGCTAATCGACGAGCCGGTGAGCAATCGTAAACAGGACATCAAAAGCCACTCGCGTCCTAATGGGGGAAGAGACAGAACGGCAACGCTGCGAGGAGGACTGAGCTGAGAGATGGATCACGGATCTGGTCTCGCCCGGCTCAAGGCCTGGAGGCCGGCGCCGGCACGGGAGAGCCTCGACAACATTTGGATCCACGGAGGCAGGCACAAGGAGACGCGGCAGTAGTGTTCTGTATTTGACATTAGGAAATACAGTACATTGACACACACTGAATATTTGAAAATCGCAATTGAACTACTCCTAGAGATGGTACTGTTCTGTATTCTGTTCTCACCTTGAAGCTTGAACTCTGAATCTTAGCGGCAGAATGGGGCAAGGGGCGGCCGGGCGTCGACGCCAGCGACGGCGACGGCAAGGGGGTCGTGTCGGGCTTGTGTCGCTCGTCTGGCGGGTTGAGAGTTGGGCTGTGGAGGGGAGCTGAGCTGCTGGGCTGGGTCTGCCCAGTTCTCATAAGGGGCCTGGAGAAGAAACGCCAGTGCCACGGAGCCTCGGCCTTGGGCCTCTGCCCAGTTCACACATTTTCTGTCTCCCACTTTAAAATGTGTCGTGTACTCGTGTTATATGTTTGGAGAGACCTTGGGCCCAGCTACAGCTATACATGGCATACGAGTATTTCTGTATGGACGGTATTCCCCTTTGCTTCAAGTGGACAAGGGTTCATTGTCTTAACGAACGACGCGGCAAGCAAGGCCTACGCTCAAGCTCGATGCTTGTTGTACTCGTGTCGCGCTCTGATCCTCTTCCGTGCTGGCGGCTCAAGCTCATCACATATTCCACATCAGCCCCACCTCCCTCGAGGCCTCGACCGTCCGGTTGCAATGGCTGAGGAGGAGAATAAGTTGGCTATTGCAGCAATTATGGCTACGGTTTATTCTCCTCTCATAGAGTATTGTAGCCACAACCATAATTATTATAGCCACCATAGACTTATGTATACTCCCTCTGCCCGAGAAAGGTGGACATATATATTTGGTGCATAAAGTGTGAACGGAGGCAGTCAAATACTACTCCTTGACGTTATTCATTGCGGAACAGATGAAGTATACAATGAAAAATCATATTATGTCAGGTCGGGCTATTTCATTCATGTGGTAACACAGGATTACAATCAGAGTTTACGAGTGAAGAGACACACGTCGGGGTTACATGCCACTCTCGGATGTGTGACTCCCTCGAAACCCGTTTTGCCAGAGTATGAGCTACTGAATTACAATTTCTATTTTTGAAAGAAAACTTAAACTCATGAAAGAACAGGCTAAGCTCTCGCACTTCATCAAGAATGGCCTTAACTGAGGAACGGTGATCTCCTGCTTCCCATAGCTTCAGTAGCTTTTGACAGTCGGTTTCCAACCATACCCGCTCAGCCCCCGTCTGCATCGCCAAGACCACGCCATCTTTGCAAGCCTGTGCTTCCATGGAAAGAGCGTCTAGGCAGTGGTCATACCACCTCGCCCCACCCCTGATAAAACCTCCACGATCATCTCGTAGCACATATCGCGTTGCACCCCTCCATTGTTGCTCATAGAATGCACCGTCCGTGTTGCACTTCATCCATCCTACTGACGGCTTCTCCCATGAATCAGCCCGTCTGTTCCCCTCGTTCGGAGTCTTCCTAAGTAGATGCCACATTTCGAAAGCAAGTTCCAGAGACCAACGAACTGCATCCTGGATTGGCAGTACCTTCTCCCGTGTCGCCATCTATTCCGTTGCATCCATAGGGAGTACATCCCCGTCAGCAACATAGCCTGCTTCTCTCCTGTAGCAGCTCGACCACAAACGAGATCCTCTGCCCAAGTGATCGGATGTAAGTCTGGCAATTTTATCCCTGCCTCCGAGTTTGCCCAGTTCCAGAAAGCTCTGGTCACCGTGCAGCCACATAACACATGCCAGATGGATTCAAAGTCGGCTCCACGTACCTCGCAGTTTGGCACTTGCTCGATGTGCCGCCGATGGAGGATAGCCCTTGATGGTAGGAATTCATGGAGAACCCGCCACCAGAAGACCCGAACCTTGGGTGGTACCTTGAGTCGCCAAAGGTGTTTCCATACCTCACTTCCTGACAGTCCCGGCGAGTTGTCGGCTTCTCCTCTAATTCTGACATTGTCCAGCAACCGAAAAGCACTCTTTATCGAGTACACACCATGCTTCTCTGGCTTCCACGCCCAGAAATCCGGCTGTTGTCTGATCGGTATCCGGAGAATGGCATCGGCGTCGATCGGGAAGAAGACTTGGCGAATTTTGTCCTCATCCCAAGTCCCCTCCACTGTCATCAAGTTGGAGACTTTCTGGAACTCCTGCCCGTCGACAGGTGTAAGCGGCCTTCCATCAAAATGGCCAGGGATCCAGCGGTCGCGCCAACAATTTGTTGATTGTCCATTTCCAATACGCTTGATTAGCCCTTGGTTGAGCACATCACGCCCTGCGAGAATAGCTCTCCAGGTATGGCTCGCATGCTTTTTCCGTAAGCTGGTCATGAAGCACCCATCGTGATAGTACCTACCTTTCAACACTTGAGCACACAGGCTATCAGGGTTCGTCAACAGCCGCCACCCCTGTTTGCCTAGCATGGCAATGTTAAAGTTCCTCAAGTCTCGAAACCCCATATCTCCGAAGGATTTAGGATAGGTGAGTTTCTCCCACTTCTGCCAGTGCAGGTGCTTACTGTTTGCTGCTCCTCCCCACCAGTAGTTAGCAATAGGTGTTTTCATCTTTTTGCATGTGGTTTTAGAGAGCAAGAAGCAACTCATAGAGTAGGTCGGTATCGCCTGAGCCACTGACTTGAGGAGAATCTCCCGTCCAGCTTGGCTCGCTTGCCTTCCACTCCAGGATCCGATCGCATTCTTAATTCTTGACGGCATGAACTCAAAGGTTTCAGGAGAGGATCTACCTACGACCGTTGGAAGGCCTAGGTACTTATCTGCCAGAGCCTCTTGATCAATGTTCATCGCCTGTCGAAACTCCAATTTCATCTCTTCAGAACAGTTACTACTGAAGAAAACTGCCAACTTTTCCCGATTCACCAACTGTCCCGAGCCTCAGCTATATAAATCAAGAATTTCCTGAAGTCTTTGGGCCCCTCTCTGCGATGCTTCTGAGAAAACAATGCTGTCATCCGCAAAGAGTAAGTGTGAAATCCATGGGGCGTGGACACCCACGCGCACACCTCTGGAGAGAAACACCGGCCCTCTTGTCTTCAACAAACTCGACAAGCCTTCAGCACAAAGGAGAAACAAGTAAGGGGAGATAGGATCCCCTGTCGAATCCCTCTACTTGGTCTGAAGACATCAGTCAGCTTCCCATTGACTCGCACTGAAAAGGATACAGAGCTGACACAACTCATGATCAAGTCTACCCACTGCACCTGAAAACCAAGTTGTAGCATGATCACCCTCAGGTATTCCCACTCAACTTGGTCATACGCCTTCGCCATATCCAGCTTGGTGGCACAGGCGCCCGATTTTCCTTTCTTCCTTTTCAGATAATGAGTACACTCATACGCTATTAGCACATTATTCGTAATCAGTCTACCCGGGACAAAGGCACTATGTTCCTGGGAGACAATCTCGTCCAGAAAAACCCGCAAGCGATTGGCCAGTACCTTGGAGCATAATTTGTATAACACATTGCATAAGGAGATTGGCCTGAATTTCTTCATATCTTGAGGGTTTTTCACTTTCGGAATCAACACAATGGTTGTCATGTTTATCTCAGAAGGCATATGGCCTCCATTTAGAAACTGCAGCACAGCCTCCGACACCCTTGGCCCCACTAGCTCCCAATGGTGCTGGTAAAACCCCGCCGTAAAGCCATCCGGACCCGGGGCCTTGTTAGCCCCCATCATAAAGAGAGCTTTCTCCACCTCAGCTGTAGTGAAAGGTTTGGACAGATCGACGTTCATCTGGTCAGTCACCCTTCTCTGCACACAGTCGATAAAATCTGTGTAGAATGCCTCTTATTCACATCCTTGTAATGATCAATATAATGGATACTTTTACCTTTTGGGAAAACCGATGAATCTAGGATAAATTTCTACCAAAGGATCAAACGATGGATCTAGGATTGTATCAAAGGACTATCAAGAGAAAAAAAGCTACTATCAAAAGACTGTCAAAAGGGAAAAAAGAATGAACTTCCATCAATTTTTTTCTTGATCGCACAACAGACTTGTGTGTTTTTATATTAAGAGAGAAGAAAAACAATTCATTACATTAGGGGTAGTGGCTATGTGAGTAGTCAATCAAACACTTGCCCTCCCCCCGCCATTTTCTCAGTCTAGTTTACTACTCGCTAAATTAGGCAACGCACTTCCAGCATAAGATGGACATATTATCCATGTCGTTATGCAACCCTGCTAGGTGGATCGATCGACCTTAGGCCATCGCAGCTTCAGCTTAGAAGATGTCGTCGTAGTTAAGCTGGCTGTGGACCTGTGGTGCTTGGCAGTTCTTTGTTGTCCTCCTCGCAGCCCATCCGCTTCTTGATCAGGAATTCCGCCCGTTTGGAGGCCGCGATGTGAGCGAGTCAGCGAGCGAGCTTTTGGGCGGCAAGGCGGCTGCTCTTGTAAGGGAATGCCTTCTTCGCAGTGTCTACTCCCTCCCTCCCATTTTAGTTATACGTCTGGGTTTTGAATGGGAATCTTAGCGTAGGTGGTAAATGATGTTACTGCCCCTATAAATCATCTGGAAAAGGCTGCCATGCTGCATCCACTTCACTGCTCAAGGATTCTGGAAGCCTCGTTGGGTTGACGCGGGACTCGCTGAGATGAGAACGACGAAGCGAATCAGTGGCCGTGAGAATTTGGTGATTCTTTTATTTCGTTACTTCCAAGTTGCTTCGCAGCCGGTTGCAGTACTGTCAGCTACCAGTACTCACACACTAGGCCTGCGATCCTATATGAGCGTTTATTTTGGGAAAATTTTTGAATGGTAGACAAGCGATTATTATGGGACGTTGGGAGTACAGTACCATAAGGCGCAGTAGCGGCGACAGTTCGCGCTTCTTGATGTTATCGGCGAACCGTGCCAGGCAGGGCTGCTCTGCTGAAGCTGTGCGCGTTGTGCAGGGGAGCCCTGTTTTGGGAGTGATGGGCCGGTGTGGCCACGCCCGTCAGGCTAGGCTCGGCCTGCTTAAGGATGGCAACGGGTCAGGTTCGGATCGGGTGGAGTCTTTGTGCACCCGAACCCGAAACCCGAAACCCGAAGTTAAAATCCGAACCCGATTCGGGTGGAAATTCATCACCAAAACCAAACCCCTTGGATACCCGAAACCCGAATGAATACCCGAAACCCGCGGATATATATACACATATTTACATATTCACATATATATACACATATTTACATATTCACATATATATATACACACATATTCACATATATATATATATATATATATATATATATATATACATATTTCGGATATCCATTAGATATCCACGGGTGAAAAACTGAACCCGAAACCGAACCCGATAGGTTTCGGGTACCCGAATCCGAAAACCGTGGGTGAAAAATCATCCCCAAACCCAAACCCGCGAAAAATCATCCCCAAACCCAAACCCGCGGGACCCGAAAACCGCGGATACCCGCCCGAACCCGACCCGCTGCCATCCTGGGCAGGGCGTCTTCCATCAAAAGAATGTCGAAAAGAAAAAACAGACTGCTGGAGACGCGGGGAATCGAACCCCGTGCCTCTCGCATGCGAAGCGAGCGCTCTACCATATGAGCTACGTCCCCGTGTTGTTATTATGAATTCTACTATTAATGGGCAGCAGTTTGTCGGCGCCAGCCATGAGACTCCTGCAGTGACATCAGTAACCGGGTGTTGGATTTGGTACTCATCGCATACTCGATCGTGTCGAAGAAGGCACCGCTGAAGTACCTGCAACTGCAAGTTCTGAATGTTGCGACACGAGCATATATATACTGTGTGTGCTGCTGTACGACTGACGACCGAACAGAGAAACCACCGGCCGGGCAGATCATCGTCGCCTGGGACAGATGACGAGCGAATAGTGTTGACACACAAAGATGATCCCGGCCGACCCCCACCCCCCATGTATGTTTCGCTGTCAACGTGGATCGCATGCCCCTGTTGTATAACCCACTAGGATCGTTCTCTTGCGTATTTCTGGGTCTCACCAGCTCGTACATAACGTGCCTCAACCAAATTAATAACGCGAAAGATCACGCTTGCTCACGCCTGCTACGTGCTATTAAAACTCGGCGGGGTTGCAGGAATTCGATCAGGGCTCATGAGCAAGGCGAATTAAGCCAGCAGCAGCTAGCGCCAAGCCTCGCTCTCGTACACAAATCGAGGAGGGGAGCCAGAGCCATAGCTGCCTGCCTCCTCAGCTCTCGTCCTCGATCGAGCTAGGCCAATGGCCGCCGGCCGACGCCTGGACCTCCCCGTGGTGGACCTCGCGTCCCCCGACGCCCGCGGCGCCGCCAAGTCCATCCGCCAGGTCCCTCGCTCCCTCCCTCCCATCGATCGAGCTCGTCATCATGCATGCGAAAGATCGAGTTTTCCTCTAGCTAGCTTCTTCGATCAGCAGCTACTAAATACAGTGAATAATTAACACGGTAAAGCAACTGATCCATGCATGCATGGCGCAGGCGTGCGTGGAGTACGGCTTCTTCTACGTGATCAACCACGGGATCGATCGCGCCCTGCTGGAGCGGGTGTTCGACGACAGCCGCAACTTCTTCGAGCGGCCAATGGAGGAGAAGATGGCGCTGCGGAAGAACAGCAGCCACAGGGGCTACACCGCGCCCTACTCCGAGAAGGTCGACGACGACTCCCCCGACTCACCAGGTAATTAATCAGGGGAGATCTCAATTCTCTATTAAATTTCCATAAAATTTACCATTATTTTTTTATTATTAATCATGACATTAGCTCTAAATCACTATTAAATCTTCATTATCAATTATCATCTCCATTTCTTAGCCCCCTTATCCCAATCCGCCATGATCATTGGAGCTCACGATCGAGAGGCCCGCATGCCAGGGACGTTTGAAGCAACAGCAGTACTTCACCACAACACGACCCCCCCCCCCCCCTTGCATGCGTCTGTAGAAATTACACGCCTCGATCTGTATTATGAAAACACTATATATAAATTAATATTATCCATCAATAGCATTATATAGAAAAGTAACTAAAGTAGCTTCTAATTTTTGTATCTATATATGGCGTTCCTTAAAAACTTGCAACGTTGTCATTAAGATAGATCATCTATGGATGAGTCCCTTAAATTTGCATATCAATTACCAATTGTGCCACTTATATGACACTGTCAAAATCTAAGGTAATGCCCTAAGTGCATCTAGACATACACCCTATCATTTTTTTTCGCGAACAGACATACACCCTATCATTATGATAGATAATCTACGTAACCCCTATTTTACATCTAAATTACTGCTTCTCCCATTTTTTTTTGAAAAAAAACTAACTATTTCTTCATATCTAGTCTATTTTACCAACATTTGCGGTTGTAAAAAGGTCTACATAGCTATAAATTACCCACGTCTATTAATATTAACATTAGAAACTAACTTAAATAAACATGCATAAAAATGCTCCCTTATCAACTTTTATACTAATTCACAAACAAATTATTTAAAATTATATTAATATCCATAAGCATATATATATAAGTTATTATTTTAGATAAAATTTATACATCTTAAGTAAAATATCATGACATATTTATAATGATAATATAAATTGTAAGCACTCCATTGGTTGTAGCCATAAACCGATATTGAAAGTCCACCTATCATCATCGATTGTACTAACACTGCTAGTTGAAGCCATAAACCGATATTGAAAGTTCACATATCATCATCGATTGTACTACCTCTGCTAGTTGAAGCCATAAATCGATTGTGATACGATTATCACTCTTGGTTCAAAAGCAACCAATAGTGATAGTACGACAGTGGTTGCCGTTAATGTGGTAGTTAAAGTGTGTGAAACGATATTAATATTTGTATCCCCTAAGAATCTAGGTTGTGTAGGAGTGCTGGTAGATGAACTGGTAAGGATATAATTCCAAACAAAACAAATACATCGTGTGAATTTCATTCCCCCAATTCTCATTGCAGCCCACACTTTAATATATCATAACTTTCTAAATTTATTTTGTGATATATTTGAGATCCACATTTGTGACAAAGTGGTAAGCTTATGCAGGAGACTCTAAGGAGACATTTTGTCGGTGTTATGACCCAGGGGGTCAAGTCCACCGGCTAGTAAATTTGTATATTGCGTGCTCCCTCTCCCAGACGTGATGCAAGAAGAACACAAGATTTATCCTGGTTCGGGCACAGAAGGCCCTACGTCCAGCGGGGGAGGATGGATTGTATTATCTCGCACCGGAGTGCTCGTACAGGGGGGGTACAAGCAGGTTTACACGGGGGTGCTCAGGATAAGCTGAGGCCTAGGCTAGCAGGGCTATCCTAGGTGGTCGGTTGATTGCTTGAGAGGTCAATCAAGCAATCGGGTGTGTGGTGTATGAGGGTCAGAGCTGATGTCTGATACGAATGTCTGAGTCCATGCGAATGAGAGTCTCTTTTCGTGTGTCTCTAAAATCCCCCTTTCTTCTATCCCGACGTCCCCTTTTATAGATCAAGGGGAGGTACGGGAGTACAGAATCCTAAACTGTGGCGGCATGGGAGGCGCTTCCGCGGCGCCATGCTTGTGGTGGGACGTCGATCGCTGTAGCGGCGTGGCCTTTCCGTCCTTCCGGTGTTTCGGAGTTGGTTGACGGCGGGACTGGTACGTGTCGCCAGTTTATGGCGAGCGCGGGCGGCGTTTGTAAGGGTACAGTCCAGTTAGCGGACGATGAAGAGAGCATGCGGGGTTGGCGACGGTGGTCGAGCCCCCCGGTCGAGGGGGGGGGGGAGGTCGAGGCCGGCGTGAGCCTGTCGCATCCCTGGAGACACAGTCGAGGGTTGCCCTGTTCATGGCTCGAGGGGGTGCCTCTCGAGTCCGTACCTACGACGTGGCTACAGCGTCCGCACAGTTGACGGAGATCCAGGGCATGGGCGGTGAGCTGATGGATTTGACCGAGGTAGTGGGCGCCCATGGCGTTAGGCGGGGCCAGGTAGGCGCATCGGATCCCCTTTAACCCATACCGGGAGCAGGTAAGTCGGACGAGCTTCCTTCTCAGGGGTCGTTCGTTCGACCCCCTGTCCGTCAATCGGGGTTGATGCGGAGGCGGATGCGGAGGCGGATGCGGAGGGGTCGTTCGTTCGACCCTTGTCCATCAGTCCCCTTCTGTGTTTCCCGCAAAGGGCCGACCCATGATCGGTACTTGTTGCCGGTGAAGGAAACCTTTGCGTGACAGGCCTTCTTTTATTGACTCGGACGGCTGATCGGGTCCTGCCTTAAAAATGGTTGCTATGTTGAGCGTTAGTTTATCGCAGGTTTAGGGTACCCCTTACCTTTGTACCCGACAGTAGCCCCTGAGCCTTTATGCGGATAAGAAGAATCCGTATAGAGGCTTTAGCCGATGATCTGCAGGGTTAGTAAGAGATTCGATTCTCCGCAGGGTGCGCGCGAGCGCACCCTGCGGGGGTAGCCCCCGAGGCCCCAGAGGAGTGATTAAGAACTCCTCTGAGGGCTTTGACGTGTGTTCTATCGAGGGGAGTTAGGATTACCGGAGCCGTAGCGCCCTATCGAGCGGTCGATTCTGTTCGTCAGGCTACGAGCGTTCCACTTCCTGAAAAAAGGGGGGTGCTCAAGGGCGGCTGTCGAAACCCTTCCGAGGGCCAGCCTTCGCTCCCTCGAGGGTTAAACTGGAGTCATAGCGCCCTATCGAGGGGTCAACTCTATCTGCCAGGCTACGAGTGTTTTCGACCCTCTTTTCGTCGAGGGGTGTCGTGCGTAGTCTAGCCACCGAGCCTCGTGTGGCTGGGCTTTCACTACCTCATAGCGTCCTTCCCACGGATCCTTGCGCTCGGATTGTGGGGCGAAGAGCATCGTGCTACCCTCGTTAGGACGAGCCTCGACGTCCTCTGTGGGCCTTCGTAAGGACGAGCCTCGAAGTCCACTGCGAGTTGGTAACGGGTATAAATTCAACTGAAATCCAAGTGAGAACTCGTGCCCCCTTCGACAGGGGTCGATAGAAGCCCTGAGGCGTTCTCATTCAAGCAATACCGCGTGGATTACCTAGGTGCCAACTCTGTTCGATGAGAGTCGGTGGCCTGATGCCTCCCGTCGAAGGGATCCTTGGGTATTCCGTGGTTATGCCTTGGATATGTCCCGGGGGGCCTCGAGCGTACGTTCTCGAGCTAGGGGCTCGCGCCTGGCCCCCTGGGTCATCCCTGACTCGCATACTCGAGGGCGGTTGTGAACCCGTTCGTGGGGCCAGCCTTCGCCCCCTCGAGATTTGTGGGTGAACCGGAGTTCATAACATTGGGTCCTCCCTGACCTCAGGTACTCGAGGGCGGCTGTTGAACCTGTGCAAGGGCCAACCTTCACTCCCTTGAGATTTTGATGGACGGATCGACGTTCGTTGCTTACATCCGAAGGCGATGCCCTATCCTGTGGAATACAAGGGGGTAGGTAGGTATATTAAATGCGGAGACATACCTGTCTTTTTGTTGGGTCCGCTTCGTGGGGCTCGCGCCGGCCCCACCC
The DNA here is from genome assembly GCA_022036555.1 of Microstegium vimineum. Classification (NCBI taxonomy): domain Eukaryota; kingdom Viridiplantae; phylum Streptophyta; class Magnoliopsida; order Poales; family Poaceae; genus Microstegium; species Microstegium vimineum. The sequence continues at coordinate 48,882,572 of CM039119.1, read as the reverse complement.
GGATCATTCTCGACTCGAGTACTCGAGGGCGGCTGTCGAACCCCGTTCGAGGGCCAGCCTCCGCTCCCTCGAGATTTGGAGGTGGACCGGAGTCCATAACCCTGGGTCATTTCTGACCTTAGGTACTCGAGGGCGGCTGTCGAACCCTATTCGAGGGCCAGCCATCGTTCCCTCGAGGTTTGAAAGTGGACCGGAGTCCATAACCCTGGGTCGTCTCTGACCTCAGGTACTCGAGGGTGGCTGTCGAACCCTATTCGAGGGCCAGCCATCACTCCCTCGAGGTTTTGATGGACGGATCGACGTTCGTTGCTTACCTCCGAAGATAATGCCCGCTGCTGCACGTTGTCCGTCGTATGCGCGTCTTTTTAGGAGATGTTCGTTCGACTTCGGCCGTGGCAGACATAGGGTGCGGCGAGGCGTGCGGCGCGGAGCCCGATGACGCGACGGGTGTAGCTTATCTGACGGAATACGAAGAGGCGGTAGGTGAGCGCATTAAATGCGGAAACTTACTTGCCTTTTTGTCGGATCCGCCCATTGGGTTTCCGGTTATAAATACTGGGGGTGGGGGTCCGGCTTCCGCACGTCTGCCATCGGCTTCCCTGTCTCCTTCCTCTCGCCGTTGCCTTTGTCGCCCCCCGAGCTGGATCTCTGTGTGCGCGAATGTAGGGAGAGGAGATATCGGCAACATACCTTCCACCCGCGCATCCGAGCGCATCCGCTTCCGTGCTCCTATGGCCACCTACAGCTTACGCGGCCCTGATGCCTGGCTTCCGTCGTCGGCGACCGTGGCGCGCCTGGGGGACTTGGTGGAGAGCGGCCTTCTCCGACCCATCACCTCCGTGGACCGGCCGGAGTGGATGGCGCCGCCGAGGGAGGATGCTGAGCCCAATCCGCCGGAGGGTTACGTGGTTAGCTTCGAAGCTTTCCACCGGGCGGGGTTGGGATCCCCCCCCAACCGTCTTCTGCGCGGGATCCTCCACTACTACGGCCTCGAGCTCCAACACCTCTCCCCAACGGCATTTGCCATGTGGCGGTATTCACTACCGTGTGCGAAGGTTACCTGGGGATGGAGCCACATTGGGAGTTGTGGCTCCATTTGTTCGAGGCGAGCCTGTTCCATGCCTCGGCCGGGAGCGGCAGCCGCAGGATGGTCAGGGCAGGCTGCTGCAGCATCTCCCTCAAGAGGGCGGACAACTGGATCTCGGCGAAGCTCACGTCGAGCCACTCCGGATGGCACTCCGGGTGGTTCTACCTGAGGAACGACGACGGTCTGTTCCCCGCTTACACCGGGAGGACGATCGACTTGAGGCCCGACCACTGGAGGTACGACGTTGTTCAGAAGAAGCAGAAGCTCCTCGACCACCTGCTCGACGCGATCTCCTGCCTGAAGAAGGCGGGACTTACGGAGGCCATCGTGGCATCGGCCTTCCACCAACGGCAGGTCGTGCCGCTGATGGCTCGCCCGCGACGCCTCGATGAGATGCACCCGGAGGTAGACCTCACGGGGTGTCGCCTCGTGGAGGACGAACTGCCCCTCGAGAGGGTGGTTCACCGAGTACGCGCTTCCTTCGCCGGCGCGTTCGAGGTGGGGGCGTCGCTTGCGTCCCCAAGATGGCAGATCAAGGCCACGTCCAGCTGGTAGGACACTTCTTCCTCTGTCAATGTCTTCTTGTCTGTCTTGTTCGTCTCCTTTGCCTGCGTTCTAACTGCCTAGCGTTCCCTCAGGGGAACATCGTCTTCCAGAAGTCGCTGCCACCGGTGAAGGAGGAGCAGGGCGACTCCCAGGTGAGACGCCTTCAGGCCGAGCAGGACAAGAAGGCCAAGGACAAGGCCAAGAAGGACAAGGGCAAGAAGACCCGAGAGAGGGAGGAGCGTGAACGACGCCGAGCACGGCAGAGGCAGGTCAACCTCCCCGAGGAGGAGTCCCCCTCGGAGGAGGATGAGGATGAGGGGTCAAGCGGCAACGAGGTTGTTAGCAATATGGCTCTGCGGCGCAGGGTTGTGACCGTTATGCTGATCTTGACGGAAATTGTCCTTGTGCAGGAAGAGGAGCCGGAGCAGGAGGAGGAGGCCGAGCCATAGCGAGGGCTCGAGAAAGAACGAGCGGCGCCCAAGTAGCAGAGGGCGACCGCCGGTAGCGGAGGAGGAGGGGGGTCGACGTCGAGGTCGGCCCCAACTGCTGGAGCTGAGTCGCGGGGTGAGCGCCCCGCGGCTCTTCAAGCTGAAGCGTCGCGGCGGACGCGTAGCCGTTCGTCGCGGTCCCCTTCGAGGGGTCGGTCGAGCACGCCTCCGGCGCCCACTCGGTCGAGCGCTCGGGCATCAAGCCTGTCGACCCAGGAGGAGACAAAGGCGGCGGCGGCGAGGATACCGTTGGCCTGTGCCGCGGCCAGCGCTGGTGGGAGAAGTGGCTCCCGACGTGCCTTGCAGAAGCCCCTGAGCGGCTCGAGGTCCATTGGTCGGAACCCCAAGACTCCGCTGGGGTAAGTTGCTTTCCTACTAATCCCGAGTATTTTTCGTTGGTTATGACTTGTGCTTATCGTCGCGTGTGAGTTCCTTTTTCAAGGTGAAGCGCTCGTCGGAGGGCGCGACCTTCACCCCGGCCAAGAGGTTGAAGGCAGAGGCCGCGACCAAGATGAGCGTCGGGACCAGTCCTGCCGCCCCGTCCCCTTCGACCCTCACCCCAGAGGCGGCGTGGGCGGCCAAGGCGCGGGAGGCGATGGGGCGAGGGCAGGCGCAGGCCGCCGCGGAGCTAACTCGAGCATGGGAAGAGACGGGTTGGCCCACCGCGTCTGCGGGGTCTGCCGGAGTGGCGGTCCAGGCCGTGCTCACCCACCCGTCGGAGGGGGCGCACCCGCAGCCTCGGAAGGCGCGGAGCCGGCGTCGACGACGGCCGTGACAGAGGGGGTCGAGCCCCAAGTCACCGTAGAAGTGGAGGTGGTCGACTTGACCACCGCCGGCGAGGGAGAGACGCCGGAGCGCCCGGCGCCGAGGCGGTGGCCTGAGAACCTCGCATCATGGGAGGTGCGTCTGCGGGGCGAGCATGAGGGTGCGGTAGCCACCACGGCGGAGGTGCCTCCGTCGGCGGGGACCCTCGTCGAGGGGGCTTCGGAGCCGCTCCCTGAGCTTGCCCAGGAGGGAGGACGGGCCGAGGAGCCTGAGGCGACACCCGCAGCAGAGATGGCGGAGATGACGGTGGAGGCCATTTTGAAGAGGTGGCCGAGATGGTGGCGGAGCTGGTGGACCCGGCGGAGATGGCCGCAGCGACGACCCCTTCGTCGGAACCGGAGGGGGCCATTGCGGCGCTACAGGGAAGCGCCGCGGCGGACATGATAATGTCCGAGGCGTCAGCTCGGCCTCATCTCGAGGTCGGGCAATCGTGGTCTCGAGGTAATCCGTCCTCTAACTTAGTCGACCCGCAGTGAGCCTGCGGCATTGGGTGCTGATCGTTTGCTTTCTTCACCGCGCAGGGTTGTTCTCCCGGCGGGGACTTCTTCCGCCTAGGGGCGATGACTCGGAGGGGCCGGCGGCGGCCCCGCAAGGTGACCCCGAGGCCAGGAGAGCCCAGCTCGAGGGGGCGGCTCCCTTCCCTACTCTGGCGGAGCGGGTGGTGCTCCACGGGGGTGGCCCCGAGATGCGCCAGGGCATCATGCGGGAGGTCCAGGAGAGGATCGACCGCGGCAGCAGGTTCTGGGGGCAGGAGCCCCTCGAGCTGGCCGACCCCCGAGACCTAGGACGCACCCTCTTCAAGATCGACGATCAAGCTGAGCTCGGGGAGTGGGAGCACCTGGAGGAGTTCCGGGCGTGGCTTGCGCACGTGGTGCGCCTGTCGGCGGAGGTTGCTTCTGCGGATCTGCACCGGGGGATGGAGGTAAACCTCGTTCTTCCTTTGATCTTGCTTGGGTTACCTGGCTGCTCTTTTCTGATGACCTTACTTTTCATCCCTGTCAGGCGTTGAGGGCGAGGTCGTATGATAAGTCCCAATTCATCCTCCGGGCGCAGGAGCAGCTTCCTACCCTCCGCGCTTCGCTGGAGAAGGCGGAGGCCGAGGTCGCCCAGGCGAAAGCTGAGGCGGCAGCCGCACAAGAGGAGGCCTCCCGGGCGCGGTCGAGGGCCGAGGCTGCCCTCAAGGAGGTCGCCAAGGTCGGGCAGCAGCGGGACGCTGCCCAGGAGGCCCGGCGCAAGGCTGAGGAGGAGTCCGCCCAGCTGAGGGAGGAGCTGACTCTGGCGGCGGAAAGTATCCAGGAACTCCAGGGGGACGTTGACGCCGTCTCCCGCGAACGCGACGCTCTGGGTGTCGCGGAGGAGAAGGCCCGAGCCCAGATCGTCGCTCTGGAGGAGGTGGCGGCTAACCAGAAGAGGGCCCTCGATGTTACTAGCAAGATCATCGAGGACCTCCGGGCTAAAAATGGCGACCAAGCTGCGGAGCTTGTCGACGTCCGCCGTCAACTTCAGAGGATCGAGCAGGGCTACGTCACCCTGGAGGCACATGCCAAAGGTGAGTTTTTGGAAGTGTTACTGAGCTTTCCTGGTCTTGACCCTTCCCCTGCTTTTTGGTTTTGACTGAATCATGTGCTCGTTCTAGCAGAACTCACAGGGGACAAGGCCCGAGCCCACGAGGATCTGACCAGTCTTCAGGACCTCCTCGAGGCGGAGACGAGCCTGAACGAGAGGCTCGAGGGCGCCATCTCCTCCTTCTGCGACGACATGGGGGTCGAGCCGGAGCCGGCGGTCGAAGGCGACGCGCGAGGAGACTCCCTCCTACGCCGCTTCTACTCCATGACCCGAGAGGTGATGGAGCAAGTCCGTGCTGCTCTGCACGTGGGCGTGAAGCGGGCGCTCGCGGTCGTCCGCTCGGGCTACGTCTACAACCTTGACGTCGTCGCCAGCGGCTTCGTCGTCGACCCTAGGCTGACTGATGAAGAGAACATGGCGAGATGCCATGAGCTGATCGAGGCCGCAGAGGTGCCCAGATGCGAGCTAGCAAAGCTCTTCGAGCCTGAAGTGTTCCCTTCGGCGAATGGAGATGGCGACGAGTAGTCGAGTCCTGTGGGCAAAATCTGGACAAGAAGGTCCATGTAATAGATTAGCTTTTGTGACACTATGATGTCGAGCTCCTGAGGGCTTCTTATGTTTAATGCATTTTATTCGAGATGCATTTGAGTGTTTTTATTTCTCGAGCTGTCTCTATTTCTCTTCGCCTGAGTCGTTGCTTATGGACTATGTATTCGACGCGCGCTCGTATCCCTGGAGGGGGGGGGGAGCGAGTGGGGGTACCATAGCCCTGAGGCGTAGGAGAGTCCCTGGCTCGGCGGCCCTCGACCCTTAGGGAGTCCGATGCGTTTTCTACTTAGCCGTGAAGCGTGCTCGGGGCAAAGGCGGAAAGAGAGGTGCTGAGTTTCGAAAAAACGTTCGAGTTTTTAGAGGACTTAGGAGGGGGGTCCCCCCTTGTCAGCCCCCGAGGGAGGCTTGACTTTGCCGAAACAGAGTCGAGGCTACCTTAGAGTTATGAACGAACGTGAAATGTATTTCAAGAACATTTTATTCATTCATAATGTGATAAGTGTACATAATGCGGAAAATGTACAAGGTTTCGAGGCCTTAGGGATAGAAATGATGTAGTTGTTCGATGTTCCACGCGTTGGTGAGGATCTCGCCCTTTTCGTTCTTTAGCTTGTAAGTGCCTGGCTTCAGCACCTCCGCCACTGATGGAATACGAGGTTGCTACGCTAGCCGGAAAACAAAACTTTTCGACCTCATAAAACAGGATCCACTGCTAGTTATAGGTTACGGGATTACCACTAGACGCGCAGGTGCAGCGGAAGACGACTTGATGTAGTCGTGCACGTCGCAGCAGGCAGTGCAGTTGCGTGGTCGTCCGTCTCAACGTCCCCTTCGCGCGGTTCGTCCTTGTGCTCCAGATGCAGCACCTCCGAGGAATCCCACACGTACAGGGAGGAAGCGTTGCGCCTCTGGACTGCTAGGTCCACGAGGAGCAAACGACGCGAGCGTGGGGAGGTGACGGCGGCTGCCAAAAGGCGTGGATCAAACTCGCCCCGCGCCCACCCCTTGCTTATATAGGCGTCCTGACGAGCTCCCACGTTGGAGGCCCATTAGTAACCCTAAACCAGTCTAATTCGGGTCCAACCCGAATTAGGCTTCCAGCCCTTTAAGCGTGCGACCCTATGGGCTCACGCATACATAGACATGGCCCAAGTACTCTTACTCGACCAATAGTTGATAGCGGCCTCTAGCAAGGCGTGTCAACTCCTATGCATACGCTATGATCATATCAGACGAACCACTATGACCATGTACAAGTTATTCCCTTGGCCACTCGATATATGGTTCAACTCGTGGGTTAACACTTAACCCAAGCATGGCCATGCATTTGTTGATCCAATCACATGAGTGATCCAGTGATATCTCTCTCACGAAGAGAGGGGCAAATTCCATCTTGATTGTCTATGTCTCATAGCATGTTTCCCGACCACCCAACGACCACCTTTATAACTACCCAATAACGGAGTAGCGTTTGATAGTCCCTAAGTAGATCGTTTCACATCTTGAGTACATACCACAATCTCAGGTCTAAGGACATAACGTACATGACATGAATAGAGACTTTCTCTTGTTGGGTCAGTCCAGCCTACATGTCTCACATGTGCCCACATTATTAGTTTGACATCTCCATGTCTGACTTGTGAAACATAGCCATCAACTAATACATGTGCTGGTCTAATATTCAAGTGTGCTCTTACAAGAATGCCGACCAGGGACAACTTTTAGAATAACCATTCAGGTAATTGAGTTCCACAAACAATTCACATAATCGTCAATCAATACTATTTGTCTATAATGGATATTCAAAGAACACTTTATTAATCATGGATACAATCGGAATATAATCATCTACATGATTAGCTCTAGGACATATTCCTAACAGTCTCCCACTTGCACTAGAGTTAATCTCTTAGATGTCTAATCCCCATAGACCTCAAGTGTGCCTCATGCTTAGCCTGTGGAAGAGCCTTTGTCAAAGGATCTGCAACATTCAAATCCGTATGTATCTTGCACATTTTGATCTCATCTCGACCGACGAACTCTCGAATAAGATGAAACTTCCGCAGTACATGTTTATTCTTTTGGTGATTCCTTGGCTCCTTAGCCTGCGCTATCGCCCCATTGTTGTCACAATGTATATTCAATGGGCCGGACGCATTTGGAAACACACCAAGCTCAATGAGGAACCTCCTCATCCAAACACCTTCCTTTGCAGCGGCAGAAGCTGCAATGTACTTGGCTTCTGTTGTAGAATCAGTCACCGTCTCCTGCTTGGAACTTTTCCAACTTACAGCACCACCATTTATTGTGAACACAAAACCTGATTGAGACTGTGAATCATCTATGTCAGTTTGGAAGCTAGCATCGGTGTAACCATTTACAACGAGCTCCTCATTACCTCCATAGATTAGGAACGCATCTTTAGTCCTTCTCAAGTACTTAAGAATGTTTTTAACAAGCGTCCAGTGACTCTCACCTGGATTGGCTTGGTACCTGCTCGCAACACTTAGAGCATATGAGACATCTGGGCGAGTACATATCATGGTGTACATGATGGAACCAACTGCCGAAGCGTATGGAACCTTACTCATTCGTTTCCGCTCATCAGCTGTCGAAGGACATTGCTTCTCGCTGAAATGTATACCATGTGACATAGGCAAGAACCCTTTCTTGGATTGTTCCATGTTGAACCGTTTCAACACCTTGTCAATGTATGTCTCTTGACTTAATCCTATAAGCCTCTTTGATCTATCTCTATAGATTTTGATGCCCAAAATGTATGTTGCTTCTCCTAAATCCTTCATAGAAAAACTATTATTCAGTGAAGTCTTTACAGATTGCAACATAGGAATGTCATTCCCAATCAATAGTATGTCATCCACATACAAGATTAGAAATACAACAACGCTCCCACTTTCCTTCTTGTAAACACAAGGTTCTTCTTCATTTTGACGAAAGCCAAACCCTTTGATCACTTCATTAAAACGAATGTTCCAACTCCGAGATGCTTGCTTCAACCCATAAATGGATTTCTGTAGCTTGCATATTTTTCTAGCATTATTAGGATCAACAAAACCTTCGGGTTGTATCATATACACGTCCTCCTCCAAATTTCCATTTAGAAAGGCTGTTTTAACATCCATCTGCCAAATCTCATAATCGAAATAAGCAGCAATTGCTAGAATGATCCGGATAGATTTAAGCATCGCTACCGGCGAGAATGTCTCGTCGTATTCAACTCCTTGAACTTGCCGAAAACCCTTTGCAACAAGTCGAGCTTTATAGACGTGAACGTTTCCATCCATATCCTTTTTCTTTTTATAGACCCATTTGCACTCTATAGGTTTAACCCCATCAGGCGGGTCAACCAAGTTCCAAACTTGATTGTCTCCCATGGAATCTATCTCGGATCTCATGGCACTTTGCCATTTCTCAGAATCTGGGTCCATCATTGCTTCCGCGTACGTTGCAGGTTCGTCATCGTCTAACAACAACACTTCCCCACGTGCCTCACGGATTCTTGCTGACCTTCGTGGTTGTGGTGGTGTTTCTCTTGCCACAGGTATCTCAACTTGTTCTGCTACATTAGCATCACTCGTAGAGTTATCTCCTATTGGCTCATCTTGAACTTCTTCAAGATACACCTTTTCTACACTTTTCTCTTTGTTGAGAAACTCTTTCTCTAAGAAAACACCATTTCGAGCAACAAACACTTTGCCCTCTGATCGGTTGTAGAAGTAATACCCTAAAGTTTCCTTTGGATATCCCACGAAAAAGCATTTGTCCGACTTGGGTGTAAGTTTATCTGACATAAGTCGTTTGACATAAACTTCACAACCCCAAATCTTTAGAAAAGATAAACTGGGACTCTTACCAGTCCATATCTCATATGGTGTCTTGACTACGGACTTAGACGGTACCCTATTCAATGTGAAAGCGGCTGTTTCTAGAGCGTATCCCCAAAATGAGAGTGGTAGGTCTGACTGGCTCATCATAGACCGAACCATGTCCAACAAAGTCCGATTACGTCGCTCGGACACGCCGTTTCTCTGAGGCGTTCCAGGTGGCGTAAGCTGTGGAACAATTCCGCAACTCTTTAGATGATTGCTAAACTCATGGCTCAAATATTCGCCTCCTCGATCAGATCGCAAGGCTTTAATTTTCTTGCCACGTTGATTCTCTACTTCATTCTGAAATTCTTTGAACTTTTCAAATGTTTCAGACTTATGCTTCATTAGGTAGACATATCCATATCTACTAAAGTCATCAGTAAAAGTTATGAAGTATTGAAATCCACCTCTAGCTGTCGTGCTCATTGGTCCACATACATCAGTATGTACGAGTTCCAACAAGTCAGACGTCCTCTCAGGAAATCCTTTGAATGGCGCCTTGGTCATCTTGCCTAGTAGGCAAGCCTCACATGTCTCGTATGATTCAAAATCAAACGAAGCTAGAAGACCATCATCATGGAGCCTCTTCATGCGATTCTCACTTATATGACCCAAACGACAATGCCACACATATATAGAACTTAACTCATTAAGCCGAGGCCTTTTAGCATTAACATTACAGATAGGTGCATCATCAAGATTTAAAATAAACAATCCATTCACAATGGATGCAAAAGCCACAAACATGTCATTCTTTGAGATCACACAACCATTGTCTTTACTCGCAAATGAATAACCATCCTTCATCAAACATGAAGGTGACACAATGTTTTGACTTAAACTAGGAACAAAATAACAATTATTCAACTCCATGATAAATCCTGACGGGAGGTGAAGTTGCATCGTCCCTACGTTCAATGCAGCAACTCTTGCATTATTGCCCACGCGGAAATCAACTTCGCCTCTTCTCATGCTTCTACTTCTTACCATTCCCTGCATCGTATTGCAAATATGAGCAACCGATCCGGTATCAAATACCCAAGAGTTAATGTAAGAATCAGCGAGAAAAATGTCTGTAACATAAACGACAAGTGTACAAGCAGCGGGAGTACCTTTACTACCGCCATCCTTCTTTAAGGACTCCAAGTACAGCTTGCAGTTCCTCTTCCAGTGACCTTTCTCCTTACAATGAAAGCATATTGCTTCAGCAGCTGGTCCATTGTCCTTGGGTGCAGGAGGAGGGTTTGGCTTAGAGATCTCATCTTTAGCCTTCGCCTTCTTCTTCCACCCAGCCCTCCTTTTAAAGTTAGGCTTGTTTTGGACCGCCATCACATGGCTACTGCCTGCTGCCTTCTTGATATCAGCTTCTGCTGTTTTAAGCATGCCACACAATTCATTCAAGCCCTTCTCCGCCCCATGCATATGGTAGTTCGAGATGAAGTTTCCATAACTGGGCAGAAGAGACGCAAGAATGAAATCAGTTGCCAACTCTTGGCCAATTGCGAAGCCTAGCTTCTCCAACCTCTGAGTGTAACCAACCATCTTGATTACATGTGGACCTACAGGTGCGCCCTCAGCCAGCTTGGTTTCTGCAAGCGCCTTAGAGACATTGAACCTTTCAGTCCGCGCTTGAGTTTGGAACATATCTTCAAGCGCCACGATCATATCGTTCGCTGAATGATTGTTGTCGAACTGCATCTGTAGATCAGGTTCCATACAAGCAAGCATGAGGCAACCCACTTCAAGATCAGCATCACATGCTTTCTTGTAAGCGGTTTCTCTGCAGCAGACGCATTATCATCAGGTTCATCTGGTAATGGGGTGTCTAGAATATCTTCCTTTTTCTCAGCCCTGAGAACAATTCTCAGGTTGCGGATCCAATCCGCATAATTTGTTCCATTCAACTTATCTTTCTCAAGAATTGACCGCAAAGTAAATGGTTGATTACTGGGAGCCATGTACAACAAAAGTAATGCAAAATACTAAGACAATGTATCCATGAAGGAGTAAATTATATCAAAATAAAACATACTCCCACTAAAATCAATATCCCTCAATTGATACTTAGTGATTCAAGACCCACAACTAACAAGTCAACTAGTGAGCTTTAGCATCACCGCTAGAAAACATGGTAGATCGGTAAGCAACACTTTGCTAATCATATCACATATGACTCTTGTTGTTGGGCAGCATCTCTATGCTACGCTCAACCTCCCATGCTTCAAGGTCCCTAACCGTTAGGATAACCTTGTTCAAGTAACCAAACCTTCTGCTTGTAAGTGTCCGACACGAACCTGTCTAGTCAAGGAAAATCAGTGGCACCCTAATTTCATAGACCCACCACCAATCGTACAAGACACGTGACAGTGCAAGGTTTGGGGAAGCATTCAACTTAAACATTGTTGAGGGATCATTCTACTTTACTATCATATTCATGTAGACAAAACATAATAGCGAACAACAAAAGTAGAACAAAATGAGAATCACATTCACACATAGTGACTTGGTATGGCCCTTTAAATAATGGTGATCTCCATCTCCATCATCTTGCCCATCATGGTGATCTTCATCTCTATGATCCACGTGTGACATCCTTCTTGTGATAAGTCCTCCAAGAACTATCTTACCGCAAGCTATACTAATTACATAGTCGCAAGATCACAAGATGGCACGCAGGCCAATACATCAAAAGACAACACATATGGCTCCAGCCGTGTTGCTTACAAGTCACGCAGGGCATGAAAATTACATACAATCACATAGGCCATACCAACCACATCAACTCCTGCAAAAACAAGTTAGGCGTAGAACAATTCTAGGCGCTATGACAGATAGCAACGGCGATCCCGCTAGCCGGAAAACAAAACTTTTTGACCTCATAAAACAGGATCTACTGCTAGTTATAGGTTACGGGATTACCACTAGACGCGCAGGTGCAGCAGAAGACGACTTGATGTAGTCGTGCGCGTCGCAGCAGGCAGTGCACTTGTCGAGATTGAATGTTGGCGATGGGTCGGGCCTCGATCCATTTCGAGAACTTGTCCATGGCTACGAGGAGGTGGGTGTGGCCACCTTTTGTTTTCTTCAGGGGGCCGACCATGTCGAGCCCCCATACTGCGAATGGCCAAGTTATGGGTATCATCTGGAGAGCTTGCGCAGGCAGGTGTGTCTGCCTGGCATAGAATTGGCATCCCTTGCAAGATCGAACAAGCTTGGTAGCGTCGGTGATGGCTGTCGGCCAGTAGAAGCCTTGTCGAAAGGCGCTTCCTACCAGCATTCTTGGCGCCGCGTGGTGGCCGCAAGCCCCCGAGTGTAGGTCCTTCAGTAGTGCCCTCCCCTCCTCGAGGGTGAGGCAACGCTGAAGTATACCGGTAGGGCTGCGTCGGTACAGCTCGCGGCCATCCCCATACAAGACGTAGGTTTTGGCGCGTCGAGCTATACGGCGGGCTTCGGTGCGGTCCTCGGGGAGCTCGCCCCATATTAGATACTCCAGGTAGGGTGTGTGCCAGTCCGTCGAGGGGGTTGGTGTTGCAGCCATTCCGTCGACCTCCATGACTTCTTCCCCGTTCGAGGGGGGTGGATCGACCCCTTGCTCGAGGGCAGGAGCCCCCGAGCCTAGGTCGATGGACGGCTTGTGAAGGTCCCTCAAGAAGACGTCGGGAGGGACTGTACCTCTAGTGGACGCGATTTTGGCCAGCTCGTCAGCAGCTTCGTTGTACCAGCGGGCGGTGTGGTTGAGCTCGAGGCCGTAGAATTTGTCCTCGAGCCTTCGGACCTCCTTGCAGCAGGCTTCCATCTTGGGGTCGTGGCAGCTCGAATCTTTCATCACTTGGTCGATTACCAACTGCGAGTCCCCCCGAACGTCGAGGCGTCGGACCCCGAGCTCGATGGCGATGCGCAGACCGTTGACGAGGGCCTCGTACTCGGCTACGTTGTTGGAGGCGGGGAACTGGAGACGGATGACGTAGTGCATGTGGACCCCTGAGGGTGATACGAAGAGCAATCCAGCGCCTGCCGCCGTCTTCATCAATGATCCATCGAAGTACATGGTCCAGAGCTCGGTCTGAACTTGCGTCAGGGGTAGTTGGGTGTCGGTCCATTCTACAATGAAATCTGCCAATACCTGAGACTTGATGGCCTTCCAAGGGGCGTAGGAGAGGGTTTCCCCCATGAGCTTGACCGACCACTTGGCGATTCTTCCAGACGCCTCCCAGTTCTGGATTATCTCCCCGAGGGGGAAAGATGAGACCACAGTAACCGGGTGGCCCAGGAAATAGTGCTGGAGCTTGCGCCGAGTGAGGACGATGGCATACAACAACTTCTGGATGTGGGGGTATCTCGTCTTAGTCTCAGAAAGTACCTCACTCACAAAGTAGACAGGCCTCTGAACCGGCAGGGCATGTCCTTCTTCCGCCCTCTCGACCACTACGACAGCGCTGACTACCTGGGTAGTTGCTGCGACATAGAGCAAGAGGGGCTCGGCTGGGCTCGGGGGCACCAAGATAGGTGGCGAGGTGAGCAAGGCTTTGAGTTTGGAGAGTGACTCCTCGTCCTTGATGGTCCATGTGAAGTGTTCGGTCTTCTTTAGGAGGCGGTAAAGGGGTAGTGCCTTCTCCCCGAGCCGCGAGATGAACCGGCTGAGGGCAGCGAGGCACCCTGTGACCCTTTGCACGCCCTTAAGATCCTTGATCGGGCCCATCCTGGTGATTGCGGTTACCTTCTCAGGGTTGGCCTCGATCCCGCGTTGGGAAACTATGTACCCTAGGAGCATGCCTCGAGGAACCCCGAAGACACACTTCTCTGGGTTCAACTTTATATGGTTTGCCCTGAGGCACCCAAACGCGATCTCAAGGTCCCCGACCAGGTTCCCGACTGTTTTGGATTTGACCACGATGTCATCGACGTAGGCCTCGACGGTCGGCCCTATGTGTTTTCCAAAGACATGGAGCATGCATCTTTGATATGTGGCCCCGACGTTTCGCAACCCGAAGGGCATAGTGATGTAGCAAAACATGCCAAAGGGGGTGATGAAGGAAGTCGCGAGCTGATCGGACTCCTTCATCTTTATTTGGTGATATCCAGAATAGGCATCAAGGAAGCAGAGAGTTTCACATCCCGCAGTGGAATCTACTATTTGATCGATACGTGGTAATGGAAAAGGAACCTTGGGACATGATTTATTTAAACTAGTGTAGTCTACACACATCCTATCCTTTCCATTCTTTTTCTTGACAAGTACGGGATTTGCTAACCACTCGGGATGATGTACCTCCTTGATGAATCCGGCCTTCAAAAGCTTGTCGACCTCTTCCCCGATGATTCTGCGCTTCTCCTCGTCGAAGCGGCGCAGCCGTTGCTTCACCGATTTGGATCCGGCCCGGATGTCCAAGGAGTGCTCGGCGACATCCCTCGGAATGCCCGGCATATCCGAGGGACCCCACGCAAATACGTCAGCGTTCGCGCGGAGAAAGTCGACAAGCACGGTTTCCTATTTGGGCTTGAGGGTAGCGCTGATCGTCAGCGCCTTCCCATCCGCGTGGCCGAGGTCGAGCGGGATGGTCTTGGTGTCCTCCGCAGGCTTGAAGTTGTCGGCGTGTCGCTTGGGGTCGGGGATCTCCTTGGAGAAGTCGTCGAGGGCCGCGAGGATGGCTGACTCCTCGACCGCCTCGGCGTTTTCCATGCACTCGACGTCGCAGTCGTAAGCGTGCTCGTAGGAGGTGTCGACGGTGATGACTCCCTTGGGCCCCGACATCTTTAACTTGAGGTAGGTGTAGTTCGGGATCGCCATGAACTTGGCGTATCCCGGTCGACCGATGATGGCGTGGTAGGTACCGTGGAATGCGACTACCTCGAAGGTCAGATCTTCCTTTTGGAAGTTTGAGGGGGGTACCGAAGCAGACGGATAGCTTAACGCGGCTGATCGGGAGTGCCTTCTTCCCTGGAACGATCCCGTGGAATCCCCCGCGTTGGGCAGGAGCATGGTCCTTGGGATCCCCAGGAGGTCGAGGGTCTCGGCGTAGATGACGTTGAGGCTGCTTCCCCCATCCATGAGTACCTTGGAAAGGCGGGTGTTGAGTATGATTGGGTCGACGACGAGTGGGTAGACCCCTACGTTGGGGACGTGCTCGGGATGGTCGTCCTGATCGAAGGTGATCGGCACGTGTGACCAGTCGAGGTATCGAGGACCTTGAGCTCGAACGGAGAAGACCTCTCGACGCTCACTCTTGCGCTGACGCGTGCTGAGTCGGGTCGAGGGTCCCCGAAGATAATGAAACAGTCGAGGATCTCGGGGAAGCCCCCGTTCTTGCCATCGCCCTCGTCCTGTGGGTCCTCCTTCTTGTCGTCTTTCTTGAGGCCGAGGGAGCAGAAGTGCTTCTTGAGCATGCGACAGTCCTCGAGGCTGTGGTTGGCCGACCCCTTATGATAGGGGCAGGGCTCTTTCAGCATTTTGTCGAAGATGCCCCCTCGAGAGGGGGACCTCGAGGCTTCTTCTTGTCTGTCGCAGCGATAAGATCGTAGGGTTCGACGTCGCGTCGACCCGGATGGTTCTTCTTCTTCTTGTTGTTGTTATTGTTCTTCTTGGGCCCATCATTCGAGCCCCGGGCTCGTCCGCCTTGGCCTTCCCTTGCTCGGGGATGCATAGAAGAACACTCCGACGGCTTCCTCGTCGGCTGCATAGTTGGCTACGATGTCCATAAGCTCGTTGGCGGTTTTGGGGGTGTTCCGCCCCAATTCCCGCACCAGCTCCTCGCAGGTCGTCCCGACGACGAACGCCGTGATGACGTCGTGGTCGGAGATGTGGGTGAGCTCAGTACGTTGCTTGGAGAACCGTCGGGTGAAGTCACGGAGGGTTTCCCCTGGCTTCTGGTTGCAGCTGCGGTGGTCCCAGGAGTTTCCCGGCCGCACGTAGGTGCCCTTGAAGTTCCCCTCGAAGATCCTGACCAAGTCGGGCCAGCCATGGATCAAGTCCGGGGGAGCTTCTCGAGCCACCTTCGAGCGGTGTCGGAGAGGAAGAGCGGGAGTTGCCGAATGATGACGTGGTCGCTGTCGGCTCCTCCTAGCTGACATGCCAGCCTGAAATCAGCAAGCCAGAGCTCCGGCTTGGTTTCGCCATTGTACTTGACCAGGCTGGTGGGTGGACGGAAATGAACAGGCAAGGCGGTTTGCCGGATTGCCTTGCTGAAGACTCGTGGCCCTGGAGGTTCTGGGGATCGACGTTGACCCTCGTCGCTGTCGTAGCGCCCACCTCGATGAGCACTATAACCTCGAGCCTCAGCGTCACCGTGTCGGCGTCGTTTGTTGTCGTTGATGTCGTACCGCGCGTCTCTCGGTTGTCGGTCGTCGAGGATGTGGTCTTGAACTGGTTGCCGCTCTGCTCCGCCTTGGGGCGCCTTGTCTTGGTGGACAGATACCTCTCGATCTTGTCGAGGGGGTATGTCCCGTCGCTCGGAAGCAACTCCTCTGCGCCTCGAGGCCGAGCTCTCCGCCTGCTGAACGACCGCGGTTTGGAGAAGCCCCTGGATTTCATTCCTGATGCGTCGCGCCTGGGGCATCGATGGTGTCGGCATGTCGCGAAGCAGCATTGCGGCCGCCATGACATTTTGGCTGGCACGGTTGTAGACGTGGCGCTCGTTTGCCCCCTCCTCGACGATCTGTCGATGGACTTCCCGAGCCCGCTCGCGGGCTCCTCCACCCTGTGGCCGCCCGTGATCTCGCTCGAGGGCGTGCTCAAGCTGCTGGAGTCGCAGACGCTCCTCCTCGAGCTTGGCGAGCAGCTCTCGGACTTGCGCGATCTGAGCATCCTGTGGTGGATCGGCTTCGACTGGAACCGGGGGGGCGACGTCTCGCGCCGGGGTAGCGTTGCCCCCTCCCCCTTCATCCGTGGCTGCGGCGTCATTGATGTCGTCCTGGGAGTCGACCGTATCGACGAGGTGGAAGCACTCCCGCGTGGGATCGTAACCCTCGTCGGGGGAGTCCGAGTCGGGGTAGCCGTGGTAGAAGTTGGGGAAAGATCCCCAACATTCCTCCTCCAGCCATTGCCGTACCGTCCCCAGGTCTGACACCCTAGGGGCGGGGCTCGTCGCGACTCCGGGCGCTCGTCCGGTGGAGGAGTGGTGACGAGGTTGATCGTCGTACGTAGCAGGTTCTCTGAGGAGCCGTAACGTGCCTGCATCTGTGAGCCTACAAAAGCAGAACAGAGTCTGGCGCTGTTGTAGAGCCCATGTGGAAACAGGTCCTGCGGTGGTGTGGCCGAGTATGTCGGAGAAGCCACGGGAATCCTCTGAGATGACGGTATGGCAGAGCCAAAGTCAGGCTCAGCGAGGTACCCGCCCCCGACCCGCAAGCATGGGTCAAACAGGCCCCCGAGGGAGGAACTGTTAGTTGAAGCCATAAATCGATATTGAAAGTTCACCTATCATCATCGATTGTACTACCTCTGCTAGTTGAAGCCATAAATCGATTGTGATACGATTATCACTCTTGGTTCTAAAGCAACCAATAGTGATAGTACGACAGTGGTTGTCGTTAATGTGGTAGTTAAAGTGTGTGAAATGATATTAATATTTGTATCCCCTAAGAATCTAGGTTGTGTAGGAGCGCTGGTAGATGAACTGGTAAGGATATAATTCCAAACAAAACAAATACATCGTGTGAATTTCATTCCCCCACATTCTCATTGCAGCCCACACTTTAATATATCATAACTTTCTAAATTTCTTTTGTGATATATTTGAGATCCACATTTGTGACAAAGTGGTAAGCTTATGCAGGAGACTCTAAGGAGACATTTTGTCGGTGTTATGACCCAGGGGGTCAAGTCCACCGGCTAGTAAATTTGTATATTGCGTGCTCCCTCTCCCAGACGTGATGCAAGAAGAACACAAGATTTATCCTGGTTCGGGCACAGAAGGCCCTACGTCCAGCGGGGGAGGATGGATTGTATTATCTCGCACCGGAGTGCTCGTACAGGGGGGTACAAGCAGGTTTACACGGGGGTGCTCAGGATGAGCTGAGGCCTAGGCTAGCAGGGCTATCCGAGGTGGTCGGTTGATTGCTTGAGAGGTCGATCAAGCAATCGGGTGTGTGGTGTATGAGGGTCAGAGCTGATGTCTGATACGAATGTCTGAGTCGATGCGAATGAGAGTCTCTTTTCATGTGTCTCTAAAATCCCCCTTTCTTCTTTCCCGGCGTCCCCTTTTATAGATCAAGGGGAGGTACGGGAGTACAGAATCCTAAACTGTGGCGGCATGGGAGGCGCTTCCGCGGCGCCATGCTTGTGGTGGGACGTCGATCGCTGTAGCGGCGTGGCCTTCCCGTCCTTCCGGTGTTTCGGAGTATGGTGACGGCGGACTGGACGTGTCGGCACGTCATGGCGAAGCACGGTCGGCCTTCTGTAGACGGGTAAGAGTCCCACAGTTGATGCGGGACGGATTGAACGGGAGCCATGCTGGAGTGGTTGGGGATGGTGGTCGAGCCCCCCGGTCGAGGGGGGGGGGGAGGTCGAGGCCTACGTGACCCTGTCGCATCCCTGAAGACACAGTCGAGGGCTGCCCTGTTCATGGCTCGAGGGGGTGCCTCTGAAGTCCGTACCTACGACGTGGCTACAGCGGCCGCACAGTTGACGGAGATTCAGGGCATGGGCGGTGAGCTGATGGATTTGACCGCGGTAGTGGGCGCCCATGGCGTTAGGCGTGGGCAGGTAGGCGCATCGGATCCCCTTTAACCCATACCGGGAGCAGGTAAGTCGGTCGAGGTTCCTTCTCAGGGGTCGTTCGTTCGACCCCTGTCCGTCAATCGGGGTCGAGGCGGAGGCGGATGCGGAGGCGGATGCGGAGGGGTCGTTCGTTCGACCCCTGTCCGTCAGTCCCCTTCTGTGTTTCCCGCAATGGGCCGACCCACGATCGGTACTTGTTGCCGGTGAAGGAAACCTTTGCGTGACAGACCTTCTTTTATTGACTCGGACGGCTGATCGGGTCCTGCCTTAAAAATGGTTGCTATGTTGAGCGTTAGTTTATCGCAGGTTTAAGGTACCCCTTACCTTTGTACCCGACACATTTTATATTGGACCAATGGATAATAACAATTTGATAAATGATGTTAATCAGTGGCCTTCTGAAGGTATTTATTTATCATGCCACTACCATCCTAAATTATTGAACATTTATATATGATGAACATCAATCATTTGATGGGATACCAATTCGATCTAGTAATTTGTTTTTTTCAAAAGAATAAACTATTGCTGTATCCTCATGTAGCTAAATTATTTGCAGAACTCTTCCCTTCCTGGAAGAAAACGATCCAATCATATCATGCAAATGCATTGTAAGTTCTGTTTGTTCTCTACTATCCAAAAAACAATGTCTTTGATAGTTGTTGTACCAACTTTTCATGGTAATTTCACAGAACTCTTTTGTTTAATCTTCTATCTTGCTCTTCCTTTCTAGAGCTACGGGCAAAAGAATATTATCTCTAATTGCTTTGAGTTTGGACCTTGACATTGATTTCTTTCACAAGAATGGTGTGTTTGAAATCCCTACAGCATTTCTTCGATTATTACACTATGCGGGTAATTACCCCCTCTCCCTTTTTATGTTTTATTGTAAGTTATATGCAATGGAACTACATTCCTGATATTGTTTTTTTATTTTTTCTTGTAATTTCTTGGCCCATCTAAAAATGAAAAATTCTACTTTGTGATTGTATGATCATCGAATATTTGCTTTAGTTTGGAGGACATGATCTAGATGCAACCTTCATTGGTTCCCAAAAACATTTTTTATTTTGAAGTTGCTCGATCAGTTGTGTGTTATTGATGGAAAACACTAGTAAACATTCAGTTGCGCCAAGTCTAGACACTGCATAATCTACCTAGTGATTTCCATGTCACCAAGTTGGTAATAGCTAGTCCAATTTATAGTAAAATCTCTGATGATTCTAAAAAATTGTTACTAGATAATTTGCAAGAATATTTTAATTTAATGACTGACTGGAGTAACTTTTTATTGTCTCCTTCTGGTTTTTTATCAAATCAAATATAAGATTCGATAAATGGTCCAGACAACGACCAAAGCATTGTTGGCGCAGCAGCACATTCAGATTATGGAATGCTAACCATTTTGGCAACAGATGGAACACCTGGCTTGCAGGCATGTTTTTTATCCACAAGTTCAAAATTGATGAATTTACGTAGTACAATCCTTTTTACATGACCAGTGCTATAAAAATACCTATATTGTTCACTTAGAACAATGAAACCTCGCGATTAATTTTCATATGCTCACATGTAAATGATGAACGTTTACTTGCACCTTGTAGATATGCAGAGAAAAAGATAGACATCCTCAGATCTGGGAAGATGTTCACCACATTGATGGGTAATACTTATTTCCTGATGTTTATGAACAAAAGAGACCCCAAATACAGTAATACAGTAGCCTTCCAGCACATTTACTCTCAAAATTTTGAAGTGCTTTATTACCCTCTAATATATCCTGGCCTGCTGTGCTTTTTAACTTGTGTAATCCTATTTTGTATACCCTGTAGATATTTATCATGATTCAGTATATATGATATTATCTTATTCTGGTTTACTTGTAGGTCCCTCATTGTTAATATTGGCGATTTGTTAGAAAGGTGGACTAATTGTGTTTTCAGGTATCATAATTTATTACTATTTGTTCCCCCATAAGTCCACTCTGTGCGCACTGGCAACTTGAAACATTGTTTTCTGCAACTCTTCAAAGTTTTATGATACAAAACACAACCCATTAAAACTCTGTTCTGGTTCATAATTGACAGCATCTTGCACGCAACCGTGTAGTTGATATGACGAGTATCTTAGTAGGGTAGTACTCTATATGATAGCTCGGTTACTTATACATTCTTAGCTATTGACAAAGGTTATTTAGTTATATTCTTTTGGTTCCTTTGTCATTTATGTTCCATGTTTTGCCAACGAGAATAAAAGGCCGTGCGTCAGAATCTGCTAATGCGCTTCTATTTTGCAACTTGCAGATCTACATTACACCGTGTTGTCCCTGTTGGGAAAGAGAGATACTCTGTGAGTAACAAAGAACTCACTTAATTCATAATTTTCTGCTAGGCGTTTCAGTATCCTTGTAGCCTTTTACGCCCTCTCTGATTCTCTGCTTTAAGAGGAGCACTTCAACCAATAAATTACATGCTTATTAGTGTTACTGCCAGTGCCAGACGGTGATAGAGAGCTTAAGTAGTACTGTACATACATCTCACACAACAATTTTCGTATATTATTATATCAGGTTGCTTTCTTCATTGATCCAAGCCCAAATCTAGTGGTGAAATGCATGGAAAGCTGCTGCAGCGAAGCATATCCAGCAAGGTCCACTTCGGTTATGTTATATTTAGCACAGGTTTCGTCCATATATTTCCCCGCTAGCTTATCCAAATTTGACACTTTTTTTTCAGGTTTGCGCCTATCAAGAGTGGTGACTACATAGAAGAGAGATTGAGGTCTACATATAAATTGGCAACCAGTTAATCAAGCGACCAAGTGCTGAACTTAAAGAGTGCTCTGTTATGGCCATATTCAGCTTTAACTCGATGTAGCCAATATGGCAATAAATAAGTGAAAAACTTATGCAATAAATAAATTGAAAGGCGTATGTTTACCTCATTTACAGGCGCTACTAACTTATTGCATCCTTACATGATTTCGGGATACTGTATATATATATAACATGCATGATGCCGTGACGCCGAGGGTTAGACGTTCAAGCCACTCCACCAGCCCACCCTCCAACTTCCATCGCCGATTCACATGGGAATGGCCGAATGGGAAGCAGAAAGAAAGCAGGGGCACTACACTCTACTACTAGCAGTAGTAAGCAGCATGGAAGAAGGCCAGAAATCCGGGCACGCAGCAGCCTCGCCTAAAAGCTAAGCTAAAGGCCAAGCTTGGGCCTTGGGCGCGGGGGAAAAGGGAGCTGAAGAAATGGACAGTGAAGTAGTGAACAGCAACCGTACCGTCAGGGAGCGAGGCGGATTGATGAGAGGACGACAGCATCTTGATCGGCCGCGACCGGGACCATCCCACTTCTTCCCCCAGTCCCCCACCATGCCACCACCTGCGCCCGGCCCGGCGCGCCACGGCGTGGCCACCCAATTTTTTTTGTCGTCGCCGGAACGGAACAGGGATGTGTCACACGTCATGAAGTTAACCCTCTTGACTTTGCAGTAGAAAGAGCGCGCGGTAGCCTGGATAATAAACTCCACACCGATTTGACGTCAGGAGTGCGACGGACGGACTGGATTATTGGTACCGGAAAACACTAAACAATCCGAAGAAGAGACGCCCATGATGATAAGAAGATATTTTTGCGGTAGACAAGCCAAAAAGATGTTGCCAAAAAGTGTGTTTTGATATATAAGTATATCCACAACACTCAACCACGCATTTATCGCTGCGTAGTAGTAGTAGTACACGTAGGATTATTATACATTTTACATCATCACTAGTACAGGGCAGCAAAAACCATACTGGAGCTGGAGTAATCTCACTCTCTTCAACACTGGGTACTGTAGAACTCTGCTACATCGATCTCGCCAGCCTGGTCACTGGCCAACACACAACACGAGCTTGTGTTGCCCTCCTCCCCCTTCAAGGCCTTGGACTTGGACGATATACATGTGCACGGTGACATGCACGCGAGCTGATGCCGAGCGTTGGACTTGGACGGAGCAGTAGTAGTACGTAGCTTACAAAACCAGCAGGGCCTCACACGGAGATTTACAAGAAGATACCGTAACATATATACACCGTTAACGTACGTATAGTATAACAGAACCGTCACCAGAAGCTCTGAAACTGAAAAAGGTGCAGTTCGCTAGCTGTTGATGCTTGGTTTCCTTTCCTTGTGCAGTTCTCGGCTTGGGCAGTTGGGCTTAATTTGGGCCCGGCCGGCTGCTGCCTTCAGCGGTCCAGCGAACTGATCACCACCCTGCCGTGGGAGCCGGAGACACGCAGATCAGATGAGATGATAATATCATATCATATCAAATCCAAGCAAGATTCATTGCATATGTCCTACTTAGTCATTTTCACGTAGTACTGTACTCCTACTATAGCATCGTACTTAGCACTCACTACTCACCAGTCGTACACGGTGGGGCTCCTCGGCGTGCCGGGGGCATCGCCGCCGTCGGCCATCCTGCCCTTCCGGCGCAGCTTCTTCCAGCCCTCCCCCTTGGGCGTCGTCGCTGCAGCATCGTGATGGCAACGTATACATTCAGAGATCAAATACAACATCAGCTGGGTCTTGTGTTGAACAACGGTGCTAGCTTCGTTTCGGATCTAAAGCATTCAATCAACTATCCAAAAGTAGCTTAAATTCTGTCGTAAACAAAACAAAAAGCAGCTTAAATTGGCTACAGATATAATCGTGATCCCGCTAAAACAGAGCATGCAGGCACTTGATCCAAAGGCATGCGAATCTTTCTTTTGTTTCTAACACTGACTGACCAAAAGATTGTCCTTCAGCTAAGCTCATACGAAACACCACACAGAGACTGACAGCAAGAACTGGGAAAAGAAAAGATGATGATGGCGAGAGCCGGTCACCTGTGCCGAAGGGCGAGTCCGGAGCGCCGCTTGCCGGCGACGGCGACGACGGCGCGGAGCTGGAGTCGCTGCGGGGAGACGTGATGACGGACAGCGCCGCCGGCCGCAGCATGGTGATGCTCCGCGTCACGGCGGGCGGCGCGGCCGCCCCCTCTGCGGTCGGCGACGGCGGCACGGCCGCGGACGACGACGAGGAGGGGGAGAAGGAGGCGTACTTGCGGAGCTTGCCGAGGCCGGAGTCCGGGCGCGGCCCGGCCACCGTGTCGTCCCACAGCTGGTCAAGGAGCCCCATGCAGCGATCGATGCGCGTCCTGCTACGTGCGTGCGTGCAAGTGTGGCCGGCGTTCTCTGTTCTCGTTGGTTCTTGTTTCAGGTTATCGTTCTCCTTCCTTGGGCAGGGCGAGAGGAAGAAGAAGAAGGCTAGATCTGGCCTTCAGACGTGAGGTGTGCGGATCGAGGTCTCTCCTCCTTGTGTTGTTCTATGTTCCTTTCTTCTTGGAGGAGGACCAAGGCAGCAGTGCTTTTTTATAGAGGAATTTTGAGGGTGGGGAGAGGATTTAGGCGACATATTTGGGGGGCATGTGTAATTTTGGATTATCGGTTTTCTTTTTTCTTGGTGTCTTTCTTTTTTTTTACACTCTATAAAGCCCCACTGAATCAGAGGTCTAGCGGCTAGCGCCCATATTGGATTCTCTTGGGTATGCCATTTTACCCTCTTTCTTTCTTTAGCATGTATATAAATGCGAGCACATTCCATAATGGACCTAACTAATACTATACTCCCTTCATATTTAGATATTTTCAAACAAATTAAGAGAATGTAAAGTAGACATTTACTATTTGTTAATTCTAACTAAACCGGCTTAAGTTGGTTTTACTGTAACTCTACACCGACTTTGTCCATACCAATTAAGCCGGGTATTTTGTAAAATCTAAGAGGATATTAGAATTTATCTCTCTCTATATCTATCTATTTAGAGATAACATATTCTGGGAGGTGTGGCCACAACCAAGGACTAGGGGTGATACGACCGAGGCTGGTGGGGGTTGAGGGTGCAACGAAGGCAAAGGAGACACGAATGTGTATAGTGACCACATGATGATGGTTACGGTAGGGCACGAGCCAAGGTTGGTCGGTTGGCTTGGCAAGGTGTGGCCGAGGACCTAGGGTGGTGCGGCCACGACTCCATGGAGATGTCCTCGCTAGAGTACCACGAGGATGCAAACAACACTACTCCAGAGCCTGTTATCAGTGGCAGTTCAAAACCCCTCTTTAGTGGCGGTTTTTGATCCGCCACAACCAAATGGGCAGTGATAAGCTCATTACATCACTGCCGGTTATGCCAAACCAACAGTGATGGCTCAAACATCACTGTCAGTTTGTGTTACAAACCGGCAATGATGTTTGAGCAATCACTGTCGGTTCCATTAACCAACCGGCAGTGTATCCTTTATATCACTGTCGGAAAACCGACAGTGATATAATTTTTACAATTTGTGTTAGAGTAAATAGGAATAGTACCACAATGTCAAGCCACATGAGGTGTTAGTCCTATGTACCCTATATAATCAGCCCATGAGGCCCAATGCAATATATCCAATATTCCACCAATTATATTCTCCTACATGGTATCTTTCGCTTAGGTTTATATCCTAACCCTAGCCGTCGCCGCTTCCGCCGCGCGCCCCTGGGGAGGGATCGATCTCTGCCGGGGGCAGCGCCTCTGTTTAGGCGTCCGATCCTATTGATCCGGCTGCCGTCGTCGTCGTCGCGCAGCAGATCGGGATCTCCCGTCGTCGCCGCCGCCTACTCCCCGGGCTCGTTGCTAGGCTATCGTCGTCGACACCTTCCACATCTTCGTCGCATTGATTTTTCTTTTCCCGATCAGAGATCGGGGTGCATCGCCCTGCCGTTCGTTGATGCGTCGTCATCAACACTCCCGAGGATGAGGTTGTGGATGCGCCCTCCCAGGTTGCAGTGCCGACGCTCGTGGTCATGCCATCACCGCTGGTGTCGCCGCCCTTTTCAGGCGGTGGCGCCACCCATGTTGTCGGTCCTCGTCACGCTGGCTCTCGATCCAAGTCTGCACCCACTGCCGCAAGCTCGCGGACACCGCCACTGGTATTGCTGAAGGAAGATGCATGTGCGTTTGTTGACACGTCCAAGCTGCACCATCTACCTTCGCCATCTAGTCGGCTCATCGTCCTGCTGAACATGCCAGCAAGAAGCTGCTAATTTTGTGCACTCGCATGCCTCCATTGACGCCTCGGATCCGCACCTTCTCCACGGCTTCAACCACGTCCACCTCTACCTCGGCTACTTCAGCACTAAGAGTCTATCATCTGCATGAGCTACTCCAGTCGAAGCATTCGCAACGGCGTTCCGACTGTGGGGGGATGTCTCTATTGTTCTCCAGTCTATTCGTTCGTGTTGCTACCGCTACGACTGCGGGGGGATGTTAGAGTAAATAGGAATAGTACCACAATGTCAAGCCACATGAGGTGTTAGTCCTATGTACCCTATATAATCAGCCCATAAGGCCCAATGCAATATATCCAATATTCCACCAATTATATTTTCCTACAATTTGCAGTAATAAACGAACCATTTGATATCGATGTGAAGGTGTCAATCTTATTACAAAAACCATCAATATTTATATTACAAAAACCATCAATATTTATATTATAGAAATTCATAGAAGTGTCAATCTTATTGTACAATAGTTCAACAATTTAGTACTATCAATTCGGTGAAGTGTAAGTCACCTATCTTGTAACCAAAAACCTCATCGATGAACAACAACGTATTAAATAGTACACTCTCCGTTGCTTCACACCTACGAGCACATGGTGTACTAACAATGGTTAACGGTGGTCGAGTAGTTGGTGGGTCTCGCAACCAACTTTGCTTAAAATCCTGTAGTAGTTAGTGTTGGCTCTTCATCAGCATATTGCCGGTCATAACCCAATGCATCCATTACATTGTTCAGAATGGCTTCAAAACTACACCCTGCGTAAGTCATGTCATACTCCTCTACCTATAAGTATTGGCACAAGGTAGTGTTAATTATAAGAGCAATATTGACAACATACAAGAACAAATCTAGGTATAAGCTATGAGTCTTAGACTTTGTTGGGGATATTACCTCGGCATATCCCCATGGACCTTATGGGCCTATTGACCAGAAGATGGCCCAGTCCGCGAGGCCTTGCGGCACACGACCAGCTCGTCGTGCTCGCCAAGGAATCCGAAGAAGTCTTGCTTGCCAAGGAAGATCCTAGTAGATAGACTCGGATCCCTTGCCTTAAGGGACCGATCGTAATCTGTTAGGATATGGAAATTGTGACCCTACTCCCCAGCTATATAAGACGAGCAGGGACCCCCTCCAAAAACTCTCTCTCAGATGACCTACGGATCTTGTAACCTAATACTTAGATCAATCCAGCCACCAAAACACAGGACGTAGGGTATTACGGTGATTTGTCGGTCCGAACCTGTCTAAATCGTTGTGTCTACGCACCCTGTCTTACACTTGATCGCCGTCGCAACACCTCCGCCTACAATCTACTACCGTGGGGTAACCCCTAGGTAGACTTCGATGCATATTTCGTCGACAGTTGGCGCACCAGGTAGGGGGTGTGTGCATCGACTCCATGGCTCATCAAGCGGTTACCTTTCCCGGATCCATGGTCATCCCCGCAGGCGGCGCCACCCTCCAGATCGGATCTATGGTCTGGACTATCCATGGCACCGTCTCTGTCTCCGAAACCATGGAACCTGCATGACTCCTTGCGCCGAACTCTCCTTTGATTGAGGATCCGACCACAAAGATGACTTAGGGCGCTCCAGGTTGCGTCGTTCCTGACGATCTTAAGAGCGATGTCGACCAGGTTGACGAAGACCTCCTTGAATGCCTCGGCCTCATCAACGCCGCTCGCCTCCGACTCCGTCCGCACGCATCGACCACACGAAAGAAGATCACCCCGAAAGCACCACAGCGTCGTTCGACACCTGATCCTGCAGGCCATGGTACCGGGCGGAAGCGTCGACGCAGCAACAACCATAAGGAGATCCTCGATGGCCCCTATCCCCTTCACAAACAAGGAAAACACACCATGCGGGAGTGCATCGCCCTCAAGGAGGCCGTCTAGAGCAAGGCGGAAGCAAAGCGATTTCATGTCCCTACTCCAGATTGGACAAGGCGCCGAATCGATTTCTCCAGAGATGATCATCGGGTACGACATGACTACCCTGGTCGCTTTCCCCTGGTCATCAGCGCAGCCGTCGCGACCAGCTTTTTCAATAAGAAACTCATCGACGGAGGCAGCTCTCTTAACATTATTTTCCCGAGCACGCTCCAACGTCTTGAGTTTCGGGAAAGCAACATCTGCCCGGTGAACTTCTCCTTCCATGGTATAATCCCCGGTGAAAGCTCGAAGCTGTCCGGACAGATCACCCTCCCAGTACGATTTGAATCCAACTGTCTAGTACGTGAAGAACCTGTCGATTTTGTGATCGCCAACCTCGATACTCCATACGACGATATCCTCGGGCGACCTGCGCTATCAAGACTCATGGCGATACCGCACTATACCTACTTAGTGCTCAAGATACCAACACCACAAGGGGTCATCAGCCTCCACTCCGATCTCCAGGTCGCCTACGAGTGCGAGCAAGAGACAATCAGTGACGAGACCAGGCGGGAGCAACAGTGCGGCACCCAAGTCTGCCTGTCTGATGCGGCCAAGCCACAAGCAGGGGACTTCGACATCCCAGAGCCCCTGACCACACGCGCCTCGAAGAAATCCATGGAAACGAAGACGGTGGCCCTGGACGATGACGACCCTGAGAAGACCGCCGTGGCCGGTGCCGACCTCGACCCCGAAAAAGAAAGTGCGCTCGTCAGCTTCCTGCGACGCAACATCAACATCTTCGCCTGGAAACCGGCGGACATGCCAAGAGTCCCCCGCGACCGCGCCGAGCACTCCCTGAATGTGGTAGACGGGGCCAAGCCGACCCGCCATAAGCTTAGAAGGTTCACACCGGACCGCAAAGAGGCTATTAAAGCTGAAATAACCCGGCTCCTAGCTGCAAGGTTCATAAAAGAAGTAAATCATCCCGATTGGCTTGCCAATCCGGTGCTTGTAAGAAAGAAGAATAATGAATGGAGAATGTGTGTCGACTATACGAGTCTCAACAAGCACTGCCCTCCTGACCCTTTCCCTCTTCCACAAATCGATGAAGTTGTCGACTTCACTACCGGATGCGAGCTCCTCTCCTTCCTCGACTGTTACTCCGGCTACCACCAAATAGCATTGAAGGTAGAAGATCAGATCAAAACATCGTTCATAACTCCTTTCAGCGCCTACTGTTACACAACAATGCCCTTCGGACTAAAAAACGTCGGCGCCACGTACCAGCGCGTCATACAAGAATGCTTGAAAGAACTCATTCCAGGGAAGGTCGAGGCCTACGTAGACGACGTAGTCATAAAAACACACTCCGCAGAGACGCTGATCGCCGACATACAGGCAACTTTCGAGGCCCTCAACAAGTTCAGGTGAAAGTTAAACCCAAAGAAATGCATCTTCGGGGCATCATCAGGAAACCTGCTCGGCAACATCGTCAGTCGGTCCGGCATTCGGGCCAATCCGGAAAAAACCACTGCAGTTCTTCAAATGAAGCCTCCGTCTAACGCCAAAGATGTGTAGAAACTCGCTGGGTGCATGGCTGCCCTAAACCGCTTCATCTCCCGCATCGGTGAAAAAGGCCTTCCGTTCTTCGGACTCTTGAAGGGCGGGCAGAAGTTCAAATGGAATGACGAGGCCAATCGCGCTTTCGCTGACCTTAAGCGATACCTCACTGAACCACCTGTCCTGGTCGCACCAAAAGAAGACGAACCAATGTTGCTTTACATCGCCGCCACCAATCGAGTTGTCAGCACCGTCATGGTGGTCGAACGTCATGGTGGTCGAACGTGAAGACAGCAGGTGTGTATACCCGGTCCAACGACCATGCTATTTTGCAAGCGAGGTACTGAACGAGTCAAAAACAAGATATCCTCAGGTGCAGAAGTTGTTATACGCGGTCCTCATCACCGCACGCAAGCTCCGGCACTACTTTCAAAGACCGGCTAAGGTGACAGTCGTCACCAAATTCCCGTTGGGCGACATTCTGCGCAACCAGTGGCGAATCTAGAATTTTGGGTCAGGGTATGCTTCTCAAAAAATTTCATACGCAATTCAGAAAATCCACTTTCCAATTCGGTAATAAGGTTGTAATAAGGTTTAAAATCATGGATTAATTAGAAATCATATCCACTAAATACAATATAAATAGTTTCAAAAGCCAAACTGATAATTCAAATATATTCATATAGAGCACTAGAGACTTACAATGTTATCTTGCTGATGAGTTTATTCGACGCGTTCGAAGGGACATAAATGTCTCAATTATGTCATCTTCATCAACTTCAAAGAAAATATCTCGCTCAATGAAAGTGACGAGACAATCATCCAGAAGACTATCTCCCATCTTGTTTCGGGTTTTTGTTTTCACTAAAACCAATGCAGAAAATACCCTTTCAACACTTGCTGTTGCCACAGGTAGAAGCAGCACCAATTTGAGAAGCTCATAAACCATATCATACACTTTATGTCTCTTCGTTTGAACAAGCTTAACTGAGAGATCAACAATATTTTCTAGACCTTTGAATCTATCATCTTGCTTGATGTCATCAATATAATTATCTAGCTGCAATTCAAGTCTGCGCAAATTATTTTTTGAGAAGTCCTTTGGGTAGAACTCAGCTAGTCTGCGTAGCTTCTGCGCATCAAAAGACTCAAACGATTTAGAAGGATTGAATGCCACCATACAAGACAACAACTCCATATTGATCTCATCAAACCGATTATCAAGTTCTTGACTTATTTGATCAATGACACCAATATATACTTCTCTTCTGAAGTGATCATCATTGGTTTGCTTTCGAGCACGAGCTTTCCTTGTTGATTTTCCATAAGGAACATAAACACCATCCATAGCAGGAACATCAACACCATGTTTATCACAAAATGAGGTGACCTTCTCAAGAAAAGTATTCCAACCATCAGACCTCAATTGTTGCATTCTTTTCTTTGCCACATTAACAAGTGATATTGCATTGAGAATATCTTGCTCCCTTCTTTGTAGACACTCAGATAACTCATTTGTGTATCCAAGAATAATATACATTAAATGTACAAAGAAAACAAACTCAAAGGTCTCAAATGCTCCCGTCACAAAATGTATTTTGGTCCAATCATCCTTATATGTAGGATCATCCCCAAGATCAACCAGTACATCATGGATTGATTCATACATAGTAAGGATGCTGCATATAGTTTTGTAATGAGATCCCCATCGAGTATCTCCAGGCCTAGACAAACCCATTTCTTGATGTAATCCAGTTCCAGATTCAATTTCACCACAGTCAAGTGCTTTCTTGATATTCTCAAGCCTAGCTTTTCTAAGCATGTCATGACGCTTACAAGAAACCCCAATAATATTCAATAAGATAGATACTTGATCAAAAAAGGAGCTGCAATCTGTATTTCCCTTAGCAACAGCCACAAGAACCAATTGGAGTTGATGAGCAAAACAATGAATATAATAAGCAGAAGGTGAATCTTGCATGATCAATGTTTTCAGCCCTTTAATATCTCCTTTCATATTGCTAGCCCCATCATATCCTTGACCACGGATTTGAGTCAAACTCAAGCCATGACTAACAAGTAAAGCTTCAATTGCACTCTTCAGTGATAGAGAGGTAGTATCATCTACATGAACAACTCCAATAAAATGCTCACATGGCCTTCCCAATTTATCAACATAATGCAAGCAAAGAGCTAGTTGTTCTTTATGTGATATATCACTAGACTCATCGGCTAAAATTGCAAAGGGCTCATCACCAAGTTCTTCAATTATTTTCTTTCTAGTTTCTAGGGCACAACAGTGAATAATTTGCTTTTGTATGTCCGGGCTAGTTAAGGTACAATTACCTGGAGCATTGTCCAAAACATACTTGTTGACTTCTTCACTATTTCCAGCAAGAAATTTCAAAAGTTCAATGAAGTTCCCTCTGTTGCTAGATTCTTTACTTTCATCATGTCCACGAAATGCCAACCCTTGATGCAAAAGAAACTTGATACACCTAAGTGAAAATGTCAATCGTTTCTTATAAAGTCGAAGATCCTCATCACTCCACTTCTGAATATTATAATCAATTGCTACCTTGGGATTTATAAAGCCAATGTACCTCTCTTGAGCTGCAATATGTGCCTTGGAACCCAAATGTTTGAGAAGTGCAGGCTCTCCTATATTCCAATTATTCCAGCCATCAACAGTAAATGCCTCCGACCCACTGCCCTTCTTAAACAAGTAGCATATAAAGCAAAATGCAGCATCCTTCTTAATACTATACTCAAGCCATTCATGATTGTACATCCAACAAAAATTGAATTGGCGATTTTGTCCTGAAATCCATGTTTTCGGAAAATCATGTGCAAAGGGTTTAAATGGACCTTTAGTAATATATGCTCTCCGAATTGCATCTTGATCCTTAACTGGATAACTACGAATGGGACGTCTTTCACCTGGATCATGTGGAAGACGATTGATATCATAAACCGGTTGAGCTGAAGGCGGCTGTGGTCGTGGCGGTGGCGGTACCACATTATTTTCAGTTTCCTCAACTACTCTCTCACGAGTTTGTTGTTCCACCACAGGTACAATCGAATTAGGAGAATGATTAGAAGTAGCAGCCGCTGCCGCCGCCGCTGCCTTCCTTTTTGCTTCATGCTTCCGATAAAGAGATGCAATGTCCCCGTCTCTCTTCATAACTGCATGAATTTTACAAAGAACAACAACGCCAAATAATTTCTTGAGTGAACTGAATCAAAAATTTGCATGGATCATCATTGCAAATTACAACTAAAAAAATTGGAAGTCACATCTAATAAAATATACTTACTTTGCGGCTGTTTGGTGCTTTGCGTCTCTTGGTGCTTGCGTCCTGAATGGCTGGCGATGCCTTCATGCTTTGCGTCCTGAACAAACTTGCTCGATGCCTGGCGATCCCGGAGTCGAAGGTGACGATCAGGCGATCTCCGATCTGGGCAACTGCCGTCTGCGGTCTGCCGATGGGGAAAACCGAACGACACGAGTGGCGGCGAGCCGGCGAGTCAAGCGACGCGAATTGTACGAGACCTATCTGTTTCCGTTGCTGGGTTGGGCCGTGACTACTGGGCCGGCCTGATGTCGCTGACGCAACGACAGATGCTACTCGCGGTGTTGTTTTCTCTTTTTTTTTTAACAAAATACGTATATTTACTCCTGTACATCGTAGCAACGCAGGGTATGCTGTAGCATATACAGCATACCCTGTAGCTCCGCCCCTGTGCGCAACAAGGACACTACAGGGCGAATAATCAAATGAGCGGTAGAACTGGGAACGTTCAACATAGCCTTCCAAGGGAGACATACAATCAAGTCACAAGCACTTGCTGACTTCATCGCCGAATGGACCGACATCCAGGTCCCAGTAAACACTGAAGCACTCGAGCACTGGACTTTGTTCTTCGACGGCTCACTATCCATTCACGGAGCAGGCGCCGACCTTCTATTCATATCACCATCCGGAGATAAGCTTCGCTACGTTTTGCGACTACTATCCCGACATCCAACAATGCCGCCGAATACGAGGCGACACTACATGGGCTCCGCATTGCGAGTGACCTCGGCATAAAGCGCATCATCGTCAACGGCAACTCGGCCTTGGTGATCAACCAGCTCAACAAAGAATGGAGGTGCTCCAACGAGAAGAAGGACGCATACTGTGCTGCCATCCAAAAATTAGAAGGCAAGTTTTTCGCGATCGAATATCACTACGTTCCGCGCGATTGAAACCAAGCAGCAGATGAAATGTCCAAACTGGGATCATCGCGATCTCCCATCCCGGCGGGAATTTTCGTCCAAGACCTACGCGAGCCATCAATCATCGATCAACATGAAGCCCCACCTGATGACGTACCACCATCACAAGCTAACGTGCTGATCGCCGCAAGCACCAGCCGATCATTCGACTGGCTAGACGATTTTATCCAGTATCTCTCCAACAATGTGGTGCCATCAAATGAGGCAGAAGCAGAGCGACTAACCTGCCGAGCTCACAACTATGTCCTCGTTGACGGTACGTTGATGAGGAAGAACTCCAAGTTTGAAGCATTACAGAAATGTGTCTCCAAGGAAGATGGCGCAGAGATCCTACAAGACATTCACGTCGGCACTTGTGGGAATCATGCTACTGCAAAAACGCTGGTGCGAAAAGCTTTTCGAGCAGGGTTCTATTGGCCCACAGCGGTCACCGACGCAAAACAAATGGTGTGAACCTGCAAAGGGTGCCAATTCTTCGCCAAGCAAACTCACCTCCCCGCCCAGCAACTCCAAATAATACCAGCTTCCTGGCCCTTTGCTTGTTGGGGTCTTGATATGCTCGGCCACTTCCCACCAGCACCGGCAAACTTCAAATGGATCTACGTGGACGTCGACAAATTCTCCAAGTGGATCGAGGTTAAGCCGATCACCAAAGCCTCGGCCACGAGCACGGTTGCCTTCATTGACGAAATCATACACCGATTTGGCATGCCAAATTCAATCATCACCGACCTGGGGTCAAATTTCACCGGAAACCTTTTCTGGGATTTCTGCGAAGACAACGGAATACTAGTGAAATACGTCTCTGTCGCCCGCCCCAGAGCAAACGGCCAGGCCGAACGCGCGAACGGAATGATACTAGATGCACTCAAGAAAAGGTTATATCAGGAGGAAGAAAAAAATGCAGGTCACTGGTTGCACGAGCTGCCCGCGGTGCTTTGCGGACTGCGTACCTAGCCCAATCGTAACACCGGCGTCTTCCCGTACTTCATGGTGTTCGGCGCCGAAGCTATAATGCCAGCCGATGTCGCCTTCGGTTCCCCGCGGGTAGAACACTACGATGAAGAAACATCCGACCAGGCTCGGATTGACGACATCGATCGTCTCGAAGAACAGAGGCTAACCTCATGCATATGCACAGCCAAGTACCAAGAAGGCGTTCGCCGATATTACAACCGCAATGTCAATCTCAGATCAATCACCGTCGGAGAGCTCGTCCTCAAAAGGAAGCTCAAGACCGAAGGCATGCACAAACTTTCTTCACATTGGGAAGGCCCCTACACCGTCAAAGAAGTAACCCGACCAGGGTCCTATCGGCTCGCAGACCAGGAAGGCGTCGACGTACCTAACTCATGGAGCATAGAACACCTTAGGCGTTTCTACGCCTGAAATACTTGTATCATTTGTCCCACCCATATCAATAAAGTTCGACATGCTGCCCATATACTTTCTTCTTTTCGATGTCATCTGCATAACGACTATGACATTCGACGACTTCTACAAAACGCCTACGACGTTCGACGACTTCTACAAAACGCATACAGCGTTCGACGACCTCTCCAAAACGCAATAGGGCGTTTCTCCAAACAGCCTAGCCATAACCAGAAAGCACCTGAAGCTGGCCTGCCAATAAATCATAGCGAATAGAAGTAGCTACCCTAAGCGCTACGACTACATTGACAGGCCTCCCAAATGATATTTTCCTAGAAGCCGAGCAATATCATTTGGGTCGGGAGCCATGAGGTTATGTGCCCAGAATTTGTATACAACCACGGTATGGTTGACGACTCTACAAGCAGCATGGCTTTTCACCCAGCGTCTGCAAGAACGGTCTCCATAGGCCCTGGTCACGCCACGATCGAGCCTCTCGGAAAAAGGCCCAGTCCCTGGCATCTCCCTAAGCGTGTATGAGCTGTTCGTCCTCTACGCCGAGGGTTGCCAGCAGCGTGCCTCCTTGGGAGTCCTTATGTATCCTACGCATGCAGTGGCGCTAGCCCTACGATCAGGACCATTTGAGACCCAAGGCCGAACGATTCATCGCTACGGCTCACGACTCAGCTGGCACGGAAGGACATACAAGTGAAATAAAAGCTCACCGCTCGGATAAACAAAGCTTTGATACATTTCACTTACAAGTCCACACCAACCTTGTATTATATACAAACGACAGCTACCTCATAGCAAAAAACTCCATGTCAGCAAACAGATCCCCAGCAACCGTGTCTGCCTCCGCCTCCAAGCAACCCACATCCAACTCTGAAGTACCCGCTGCGTAACCACTCCGTACCCTCTGCATATCGACTCGCGGGTAGTACGACCGTAGCATCGCAAGCCCATGGGAGAGCATCTCCTGTGCTGCCAATGACACAAACGACTTGAAGCGTCCACAAAATCCTCGCGCTCTCGACAAAACATTTGCAACAGCCTCGTCTGACGGAGGAACAGAGACAAAAGTAACATCGTCCACACAGGCCATCACCGGCCCAACCTCTTCAAATAGGCTCCAAAATTGGCGGCGCCCGGCAACAACTTTGGCGTCCAGTTCTACAAGCGTCAAAGAACGTAAACACAAGGACAAGGAAACGACTCCAAGAACCAAATAGGATATCAGAGCCAACCTTTCTTCGCCTTTGATAGTTGGTCGCGCAGACTCAAGATGTCGCGTTCTTTCTCCAAAAGGGTCTTCTCCAGCTCACGCGTTCGCGCGCGGGGTCCCTCCAAAGACAGCATCCGAAGCTTGCGCTCCCGACTCACTCTTAGCATCGCTTGCATAATTGTGGTCAACCATACGATTGAACAAAGAAAAAAGGAAGCTTACGACCCACCTTCACATTATTCAAGACGCCCTGATCACAATCAAAACCTTCATTATCAACGAAACCATCCCGCGAGTGGGGCAATTCAGCAGAGACGCCTTCAACAACAGAAGCTTGCCTCTGCCTCTTTCTTGAACGAGAGCCAAACGTCAGAGGCACATCGTCCTCTTCAGGAACTGCTGCAAAAGGAGAAGGAACCCCAGGGTCTTCTGAAGAATCTAAGTCACCGCCAAGCCCTGGGTGATCCGCAGCCTAGGGCTCCGACCTCAGCGGCTCCAGATCAACAACAACCGTCTCTAACCTGGGCAGTCCCTCGCCGACCAGACCCTTTCCAAAAGCCTCCGGCGTGACGCTACACAACGATCCAACCTCATTAGATGATACCATACCATAAACCACGAATCATCCAAAATCAACGCGCCAAGAACAACACTAACCAAACAGACACCTTGCGACGGGAGAATCAGACACCCTAGGCGACTTCGAAGAGCCCGCCACCCCTGAGGTCCTCATGTCAGAGTACGCGCCGAACGGGACATCCCCATCCCCAAAAGAAGTACCACGCCTCTGGGTTGGTAGAGATGGAATTCACCAGAATAACCGGAAACACTCGGCTCCGTAGTATCACCACCAGCCTGGGGCGTACAAAACTCTGGCAACAAGCCTGGGACTGGAAACACGGCGAAATAAGAGACGCGATCTTCACCATGGACCTACACAGGCAAGAGCATATGTAAGCACGACGAACGCCAAAACAAAACAATGCAAGACAAGTTTGTAGACAACAAAACCCGTGGAGGACGACGAAGAGAAAAGGCCTTCCTCGGACGGCGCGGCGAAGAACGCTTCAAAAGATCGAAGATGTAATTCAAACGCTTTTCAGCAACAACTGACTCGATACTTTCAGGAGCCTCCCGAGTACTATCACCGTTACCAGCATACTCAAAAGCTGGATGCTCCCTATCTTTACAAGGCGCATAGGGCTCTTCCTGATGAACATAAAACCACCTCGACTTGTGCCCAGTGAATTTGGAATACAGCGGCATTGAGATGTACTCACGAGACATACCATCCCTGAGCTGAAGATATACTGAACTGATGACACCAGATGACCCAGTCCCATTCGTCTTCAAACGGAAGAAGTATCGGAACAAATCAAAGTGAGGATAAATCCCAATAAACGCCTCGCACATGTGAATAAATGTCGCAATGTGCACTATCGAGTTTGGATTCAGGTTGTAGAGCGAGATATCATAATACCGTAAAAGACCACGAAGGAAAGGATGAACCAGAACCCAAAACCACACCGAAAGAAAGGCTCGAACACCACAAGCTCACCCGTGTTCAGCGTCGGAAACGACTCGCCGAACGTCGGCCG
Source organism: Microstegium vimineum (assembly GCA_022036555.1). NCBI lineage: Eukaryota > Viridiplantae > Streptophyta > Magnoliopsida > Poales > Poaceae > Microstegium > Microstegium vimineum. Next base: position 48,844,849 of record CM039119.1, on the reverse strand, counting down.
CCATCCGCCGACTTCTTTGTCCGGGAGAAGACCACCGAAAATGAGAGTATTAATATCGTCTTCCTTCAAGGTGCTCCGAGTCCAGTGCTTCGCCCAGGGCGGCACCACCAGATCCGCAACCCTAACATTTGGGGACGGCGGTGCAGAAGCCCCCCTAGCCGCCGCCGACGACCTCATGCCCGCACCCGTTGCTGCGGATAGCTTCATAATACTACCCTTCTTCAGCGCCATTACTGGCATACAGAGCAATCAAGCTTTGCGATGGAGGGTGAATCTAGGAAATGGTGGAAGAAATGCTGGGAATATTACGGCGAAAGATGAAGAGTTTTTTGCTGCAATAGCGGAATAGAGACCACCGCCGCCAATGTTTTCCTTTTATACCTAGGGGCGCAACGCTTCCCTTTCCCTGGTTTTTGGGAAACCGCAACAACCAAATGCGGAACCGCCATGCCGCCTACTTTCTGCGCCTCAAAAACGGCCGATAACTACACAGATAAATACGACCCATTTAATTATATTTAGCTCTCATTTCATGTTAACTCCCTCAATTTACGGCTAATGATTTTTGCAAACGCTACAGTCCCCGGGACTGGACGCGCAACTTTGTTTTAATCTATTTTATGAAGCTACAATAACATGGCTATAGAAGCCTAATCGGAAAGATTCACAGAACTTGTGGCACAACCACACTCAGGGACTTCGTCCAACACGATGAGCAAGACTCGAGGACTGCGGCCAAGGCACAGAAGAATGGCGCAAGGCAGGACAACACCCGGGGATTGACACCCGGGGCTGCGAATCAAACAATATGATCCTGATACAAGAAGCTTCCAGTTTCTTACATCAGGCTCGGGACTACGAGTATTCACAGTCGTTTCTTATTAAACTCATATTTCAGTCTTTCAATTTCCAAATGCATGATCCTGATACAAGAAGCCTTCAGTTTCTTATATCAGCTCGGGGACTATGGGTATTTGCAGTCGTTTTTACAAAACTCATGCTTCAATTTACATACCTTACGCATCTTTTTATAAAGCATGGCACCACGTGCATACTTCACCTGCTACCATGCTCGGGGACTAAGTGGGTACACTTCACCTCGCGGTGAATGTACTGATTTTCTTCTCGACAAAGCTCTGCTATTTTTTGTGTTGTTTTTGCAGAGCCTAAGTGGGTACACTTCACCAGGAAAGGACTTTTTAAAAGTTTTTTTCTTCTTCAGCGCATCACATCCTCCCAGCAACCAGCCGCAGCATCCGACGAGGAGACCTCATCACACATCAAGCTACGATGCTCTCGACCAGCCCGACCTGGTCGGGAGGCTTCTCCGAGTAGCACCTCGACTAGGCAGCCTGGTCGGGGCTTCATGACGACCACGACGCATGATGGCGACCAGCTGAACACCTCTAAGGATGGCACTGCGGGCTCGCCAGAAGAATATAACGTGTTCGGGAACTTGTTGGGGATATTACCTTGGCATATCCCCAGGGACCTTATGGGCCTACCGACCAGAAGACGTCCCAGCCCGCGAGGCCTTGCGGCACGCGGCCAGCCCGTCATGCTCGCCAAGGACTCCGAAGAAGTCTTGCTTGCCAAGGAAGATCCTAGTGGATAGACTCGGATCCCTTGCCTTAAGGGACTGATCGTAATCTGTTAGGATATGGAAATTGTGACCCTGCTCCCCGGCTATATAAGGTGAGCAGGGACCCCCTCCAAAAACTCTCTCTCAGATGATCTACGGATCTTGTAACCTAATACTCAGATCAATTCAGCCACCAAAACACAGGACGTAGGGTATTACGGTGATTTGCCGGCCCGAACTTGTCTAAATCGCCGTGTATACGCTCTCTGTGTTATGCTTGATCGTTGACGCCACACCTCCGCCTACAATCTACTACCATGGGGTACCCCCTAGGTAGACTGCGATGCATATTTCATCGACAGACTTACCTTTGGTGAGTTCTAAGCCATTCGTGCATTGAAACCCCGAATATCATGATACATGTTGTGATTAATAGCTTGAATCTTCACTGAGGACAGAGTAGGAAGTGTGATCCTATTTCTTGAGAGCGTGAGAGCACAAGCAAAGACAACATACTCAATAGCAACACCCCGTTGGGTGGCATGTATTCCTACCTCTGAGATTTGTAACACATTGCGACCGCCAACACCACCGCGGCCATGACCACTACCATGACCACGACCACCACCACCACCACTACCCATCCTAACGGCAATTGAAAATGAAATACGACATTGGAATTCTGGATCATTATCTACACGATACAGCTGAACATCCACATTGTCAACCCCAAAATAGGCGAGAGTTCCTTTAAGCCAAACATTTGGATCAATCATCCTCAGTAGATATAAGACATGTTAATTAACTTGGATGATCTAGTTTCGTACATATGAAACATATATTGATTAACTTACTATGCTTGGATGATTCTGCGGTACTACCGGCAATACCGGATCGAAACCCATCCAAGTACAATAACCATTCCAACCAATTTCTTCCGGTAGTGGGAGATTACGACGTCCAACCATCTATAAAATCTATATATTATCCATATTAAATTTCATATCACATATCAAATAACATATACTAAGATTATCTATCCCTCTATCTATCTCTCTATCTATCTATCTCTCTATCTTTCTTTCTCTACCTATCTATCTATCAAATATATATATTATCCATATTAAATTTCATATCACATATCAAATAACATCTCAAATAGGCATTTCGTTGAACACCATGGTACCGTGGAGGGAGGTGGATGGAGGTCCGCGGTGCTTGGTGTCGTGGAGGGAGGTCCGCGGTGCTTGGTACCGTGGCGAGGACGCTGGCGTGGAGCACCGTCCTCCTGCGGCCTTCACACGGCGGCGGCGGCGCGTGCTGCGGTGTGGAGTGCGTGGGCAGCGGTGGCAGCGTGGAGCGGTGAGAGATCTCTAGCGTTTTGGCAATTGATGAAACCTATGTACTAACCTATCTCTAAGTGTTGAGTAGGTTAAGTACACCTATTGAAGATGATGACAAGTGGTGGAGCAAGCAAGAAGGATAGGATGGTGGAATCCTAAAGCTCACACTTGGAGGACAAAGGTGGAAGTGGAGAGACCATGCAGACTATACAAGGCAAAGGTATAAGTTAGGGCCCTTCTATTTTGGTGATCAAGACACCTAGTGGGTGTGATCACATTTAGGATAGGCAACCGTACTATAAAGAGAGGAATATGGTATGTGGTTGCAATTGTCAAGTGCCATTAGGTGGATCAAATCATGAATTGCATTTAGACCTAATGAGCAATCCTTGTAAAACTTGTTAAAATATGCCAATACACGAGCACAAGTAATGGAACACTTGGTGGTGGCACATGACATCAAGGAATGAAAAGAGAAGTGGATTTTCACTGAGTTTGAGGCTCCGGACCAGTTGCTTTGGGAAGCTCCGGACCATACATGGTAGTCCGGAGGCTTACCCTAGCCTGGCTGCTTCACTGGAAGCTCCGGACCAGGTGACCAGAGAGGCTCTGAACCAATCTTCATTGGTCTGGTGGCTCGGACTTGGCAGTAAACAGTGTCAAAGAGGCTCCGGACTAGTCAGATTAGTCTGACAGTGGACCTCCGGACCTAGGTCCGGAGACCTGGAGCTTACTGTGTAAACTTGGTTGTTGGCCTGGACAAGTCTCCGGACTAGAGGTAATAGTCCGATGGTGGTGCTCCGGACTAGAGTCTGAAGCCTGGGTGCTCTCTGCATAATCTCGGTGGAACCTTTGATCAAGGTGTCGGACCAGGCCTTCGGACCATTGCAGGTGGTCCGACGGTGCTGAGTTTTGAGCGCCAACGGTCGAATTCAAATCTGGCAGGACACGTGGCACTCGGAGGAGCGTCGGACCAAAGCTTCGGACCATGTGCATTAGTCCGGAGGTCTCGCAGAGTAGTCCGACGGTTGTGTTTCAGGCTGAGAAAAAGGGCATACCAGCTAGTTCCTTGTGAGGGGCTATTTAAGGTGTTTGGCTGGCTCAAGCTCACTCTCTTGCACACTTGGCTATTGCATACACATTGTGAGCTTGTGACACACACTCCCACTCATCTCCTAGTTGATTGATCATCCATTTGTGAGATTTGAGTGAATCAAGTGCATTGCATGAAGTGAGTTCATCTAGTGGCACTTGGGAGTTGTTTCTCCCTGCGGTATTCTTGTTACTCTTGGTGATTGCCATCACCTAGACGGTTTGGAGCAGCGGAGGTGATTCGAGAAGCTGGGTGATTGTGCTTCGTCGATCACAAGTGATTGTGAGGGGTTTTTGTGCCTTCCCCGCGGGAGATCGCAAAGGTAACTCTAGTGGAATGCTCGTGGCATTATGATAGCCTTATCTTGTGTTGGTTGTGCGGCACCAGGTGACGGGTTTGGCATGTGATGCCAATTAGCGCGTGAACCTCCAAGTGAGTGTCTTGCCACAACGAGGACGTAGCTAGTTGGCAAACTAGTGAACCTCGGGAGAAAATCAAGTGTCAACCATTGTCTCCTTGTGATTGTTTGAATTTCATTGATCATCCATTGATTGGTTCTCTTCCTCTACACAGTGGTATATTCACCCTACTCCTACTCTTGCATTACCTTCTTCGTACTTGCAAGTAGTTCTAGTAGGTTGTGCTAGTTAGCTCCTAGTAGCTTGTGTAGGATTTGAGTGTTCTTAGAACCTTATTAGGGTAACAATTGTTTGATAAGTGGCTTCGCAACACCCCTTAGGCTAGCGCAACATTCGCTCCGCTTATTATGATTCTAACTTGTTGTTGAGTTTTCCTTGCAGTTTTAAAATTAGGCTATTCACCCCCCCTCTAGCCATCGCATAGGACCTTTCAAGCGGAGGCGGCGGCGTGGAGGGCGTGGAGCGGTGGCGGCAGCGTGCTGCGGCGGCGGCGGCTGAGTGGGCATTGGCGCGCGTCTGAACATTTCGGAGCGCGCCAGTGCCTGCTTAAATAAAAACCTAGACACATCATTGTCGGTTCGTGACTTGAACCAGCAGTGATACGGTAGAGAGGCATCACTGTCGGTTCTGCCCCTGCCCCCAATCATTTGGGGCATGTCAGAGCTTTAACCGGCAGTGAAGCGGCATCACCGCCGGCCCAAACAAAACCGGCAGTGATGTGCCGGCAGCGATGCCTGATTCTGTAGTAGTGCAAGGCATACACGACAATTGCGATGAGCTATATTGGCTAGGAGGATCTCTGTGTTCTGCTTCATCGACTTCGTCGTCAAGATCCCCATGGTCGGTGGCTCCTTTGCGTACCTCCGCATTGAGATATATTGCTTGTATCAAAGAATGCACAACGGTCAGGCGGCATGCTCGGTTAGTGGTTCACCTAACCTAGATGGTGCTCAGATAGGGGCTGGCACGGCTAAGGATGTGGCCAGCCATGAGGGGCTTGGACGGACTAAACATCACTGCTGCACGACTTGGGGGGGGGAGAGGAGGGAGAGATGAAGCGGACAAGTTAGCATATGGGCATAAGTTTAGACGGGTTTGGACTAACTCAGAGAGTCGAACAAAGATTGAGACTTAAGTGGACAATTTGCGAGTTTTAAAATTTGAATGATACACTTTTACACATAAGGATCTCTTATACATTTTATCTTTTAATTAGTAGTGTAAGGTAGAAAACTTTTTTGGTTTTCTTTCCTCCTGAAAGAGCGAACCGTCTTAGCTTTTGTTTGAACTCGATCAAAAATATTTTTTGTGTGCTCCTCCTCAACCACCTAACTCTGCATGTTCGATCATGAAGTGTGCAGCAGAAACAACCAAGCCAAACTTTGTCTCCTGCGCGGGCTATGAGCTCCCTTGAATTGTGTGATCCCTATCATCGTCACCTATTCACATGTTTTAGCTTGTTTCTGTTCTACTGTTCTCTTGCCGTTTCAGTTCATGCGCCATCGACAGTTGTTGAGACACGAACCGAGCAAGCAGCCTGGCTTGGTTACAGCCTAAACGGGCTTTTCATGATCTCCATAAGGTCAGTCTTAACGTAATATTTCACCTTCTAGCTTTCTTAGTTTTATGAAACTTAACATGAAATAAGTCTCTCTCTCAATATATAGTTTTATTGTATAGTTTCATACGGTTACCAATGTCTCTCTCTTTCTTTTCTCTCTCATCTCTCCACCGTACATTTGATTTGCATGCATCTTATAAAACTAAGAAAGACTCTCGGTGGGAATTTCATATAGTTTCCAATATATTAAAAAAATGTTGTATAGTTGCATCACCATAAAACCTTTTCCCTCTCTCTCCTCATAATTTCATGAAAAAATACAAATCTACTGATGTGACATTGTATTTAATGTGCATCAAACCCTCTATAAACCCCTATTAAAAATAACCTAATAATCGTAAAAAATTAATGATCCAAATTGTAACTAATGAATTCCTGGGTTATAATTTTTCCATAAAAGAGAAAAAGTCAATCCATTTCCATCTTGGAAAGGTCAACACAGGCCTCCAAATTCAAAATCGAATGTCTGAAATCAAAATTAAACTTTTTGGAAGCTCAATTCACAGTGTTCTAGATCAACCCTTCAGTACAAAACTACAAATAAATAAAGAAAAATGTGAATTCTAGGAGCACATCCGAACGCCTCGTGCAGCGCAAGCCTTTTCTGAGTTTTTTTTAGTACAAATAAATAAATAAAACGTGAATTGATGGAATTTATGGCTTGTGACTATTACAATCAGACTTGCCCGGCGATGCCTTTTCTGAGTTTTTTTAAAAGTTGCTATTTTTTAGCTTGATTATAATTTCTTAAAACAATTTATAGATATATTTATACAGATGACTCATATTTCCAACCACCACTACAAACCATTAATTTGTAGAGATAGTAAGCTGCTAACCTCTACAAACGGAGCATCATGTAGTAGTGTGAGCCATATGTTTAGGCTAGTGTGAGCCATATATGTTTAGCACTACTACAGAATTAGGCATCACTACCGACCCATCACTGTCGGTTTTATTTGGGTCGACGATGATGCCTCTTCACTGCCGATTCGTGGTAGAACCGATAGTGGCTGGAACCGAGCCACGAACCGGCAGTGATGCTCATCACCACTGCTGGTTCGTGGCTGGAACCGCATGTGATAACCTGGACACTTTTACTGTCGGTTCCAGCCACGAACCGCCACTGATGATGAGCGTCACAACCGGTTCGTGGCTGGAACCGCAAGTGATGTACCTAGATACTAATTTTTGTTATTTTTGTATATGACCTAGGATGGAAAAACTTGCTAAATAAAAGTTGTAGATCTCGAAAAGTTATGAAACTTTGTAGTTAACATTTTTTTCATTTGAAATCATCTTGTCATCGAAAAATACGTTCGAATTTATCAAATTTGAAATTTAAATTTTTGTAAACGACCTCGGATGGAAAAACTTTCTACATAAAAGTTGTAGATCTCGAAAAGTTATGAAACTTTGTAGATTACAACTTTTTCATCGAAATTCGTTTAGTGGTTTAAACAATTAATTTACACTCGGTTTAGTATAGAATGAGGTGAACTAAAACCGAATCTAGACACAAGTGAGTTATGGGTGGAGTGGTAGAGGAGGGATCGTGCGGGAGTGAGGTTGTGAGTTCGAATCCCCACCACCGGGGCATAGTTTGCGATTTTATGCGAAAAAATGCACGACATGCAAAGGAGACGGGTGGGCGGATTACTAGTGAACCTCTCTCAGAATTTAAATCTTTTTTTCTATTCTAAAAACGCGATTTCTGGATCCATCACTGTCGGTTTAGCATAACCGGCTACCGAGTTAGTTGTGTCGGTTCAAAAACCGCCAGTGAAGGGGAGTTTTAAACCGACACTAACGTCCTTTTCTGGAGTAGTGTAGGCTCCGTTTCACAAGAAATGTGTGGATTCGATTTCTCAAACGGTGTTCCTGCTGGGTGATTACAACAAAGAAATAGATAAACATTTTTCCTTTCCACGTTAGCATTAGGAAGAGGAATCCCGTAAAATTTGGTTTCTAGTGACTTTGATTCACTTCTCATTTCAATTTCTCCATATTAGAAACCAGCTGCTAACGATACATGATTTCACAAAGTTACGTGATCTTGTGTTTTTAGGGAAAAAAACGAATCTAAAATATTTTTATGAGAATCTAAAATCCTATCAAACAAGCATAATATTGTCCATATTTTGGTACCAAAGTTGAGGATGACACCTCAAAGTTTGTTTGAGGTTTTAAAAATGGTTAAATTTGCTGCTGCGCCATAATATAACATATATATCGGCCTTTCTTAAACTTTAGTACAAAGTATGCCTAAACTTTGAGGTTTTAAAAATGGTTAAATTTGTTGCTGCGTCACAATATAACATATCGGTCTTTCTTAAACTTTAGTATAAAGTACACTCATTCATCAAATATATAGTCAGGGCCGAATCTACCACCGGGGCTGGGAAGCTCGAGCCACCCTACCATGACCATGCCTATGGAGCCTCACCTTAAAATTCTAGCCACGGAGAATAGGAGCCTCACCTAAACTTTAAGTCTTAGTTTTGCTAAAATCATAGCTTTATCTCTTCTGAATAGTTTGAACTTAGCCTCAGCTAAATTTTTATCCTGGGTCCACCACCATATATAGTCATTTTTGTTTTGTTATATTTAATTTCCAAAATGTTTGTTTACGCGTGCGCTCGCGTCGTGCGGCACACACACCATCTGGGGCCATCCAATACACGCGGCGTGGTCGTCCGATTCGTAGGTGAGTTGAAGAACTGTGGAAACCAAAACTAATTGCACACGAATTCACCTGCTATCACCACTACTGAAGAAGAAGGTTGCGATGTTAGGGTTTAGCTTTCGGGGATTTCCATGTTTTTAGGGCTTAGAAGGAAGCTTCTGAGGGAGGATGCCGGATCAATGGTGGTGTTGGTCGAGATAGTGGTGGAGGGCGTGGCAGAGGGGGGCACCACATGCTAGCGGTGGGAGAGGCCAGTTGGGCGGTGCTAGCAGCGGGGGCGACGACCGAAGAGGAAGAAGATGCTAAGCTTAGTGTACATGGTGATGGTAGAGGGTGGCAGCGTGCCGCCAAAAACTGGGAGGGGTCGAGGCAGGGGCGCTCACGCCACATCTGAAGCATATGGTTGACGGTTGAGGTTAGTGTTGGTCATGGTCGAGGGTCGCAGTGGACGTGGCGGCGTGAAGTCAGGGTTTGGGGATGGGGTCGAGGTGAAGCATAGGCCAGATTGAGGTTAGGGTTTGCCGTGGTCGAGGCTTCGAGGACGGTGGCAATGGTGGTGGCTCCGACGACATGGACGTCGCTAGAGCCAAACAGGGTGAGAGGCGATGGGAGAGTGCACGAGAAATAAGAGAACACATGCAAGACAACAAAGAAGGCGTGTACAAGAGAGAGGAGGAGGTGATCGGGCATATAAGCCTACACACATGTGCAGGACTAAGACTGTCAGTACTGCTAATCCTCTAAATCCATCTTCTATCTGTCCTAGTCATCTAGATTCTTTCCTTTATCTATTTTTCTTCCGCACTCATCATCCTCTATATCCCGTACTCTATACCAACTACCAACCGTGAGCCTATTTATCACTTTATTTAAATATATTCATGTGAGATCTTGTTTTGAAGAGTTTATTGAAACAAATTTAATGGTGCAAATAAAATTTAATTTGGTTTTTTGGTCTGTGAATTATAAGATTTTTTAGCTAATTAAAACAACTTTACACACAAAACGAGGACATGATCTCACCAACTCAACTGCCTGGCCCATCCTTCTGCCATCCGCTAAGACGCATGGTGCTGCGCCTGCTGTAGCGTAAGGAGGCCGGTCGGCTCGCATACCGCACACGATAGAGTACAGCGATGCGTGTTTTTTTTTTTCTGTAAAGGTAGTTCAGTACTGCTTTAGAGTTATGCGATAGTCTAAGTCCATCAACTTTTAGTTAAGCTTATAGAAAAATATATTGCATATCAATTTGTTTCATTAAATAATCACGAAATACTTGTAAAAAAATGATTGACGAAATAGATATTAATCAAATACTTATTCTATAGTATATTGTAAATAATATTAATATGTTTTTTTATAAATGTAATAACATTATTAAATACATTTAGCAAATCCACAAAATGAGCACCAATAGACGAACTTTTTTGATTGGCCGGGGTGTCTCAGTCAGAGCCGGGCCCATGCGGCAACGAGTTTCCTCGAGCGGATAAGATCCACTCCTGAACGCCAACTCCAGACGCCACGCACTGGACGAGCCGGGCGCCCTCGTGTCGAGAAGAAGCCGTGGCACGTGCGTACGGATGTACCGTGCCCTACTGGATTTATGATGACACGATGTGCAGGCGACTCTGAGCCGTTGGATGCGGACCGAGGGACGCGTCAGGACATCGACCAGCAAGTGCGCCGTACACCCATGCAGAGGATGCAGCATAGAGGACGGCGAAATCTCTAGAGCCGGGGGGGGGGGGGGGGGGGGGGGGGCGTCATCATCATCATGCATTATTCATGCCGGAAAACCTGGAATACTAGGCAGGAAGGCATGCATGTCCATCGATCTCTAAGATATTTGTTCGTGGTTGGCTAGAAGACTGAATTGGATCTTGGCAAGTTGCACTGCAATGGTGTACGAAATATATATGTTTAGAGAAAATAATATAGAGAGGAAGGATGATTAGTATTACTCTGTTGGTTTCAAATTAAGGTATCTTGATTTTTCTTGATATATCGATTTCTATATGTGCCTAGATATATATTGTATCTTTGAAACCAGAATTATTTACAATTTAACAAAGAGAGCAATACAAAACTGTTCCAACATCATAAGAGTTTTACACTTTAATCATTTATTATTATAGATCTAACTTTAGGCTAATTAAAGACTAAAATAATATAGATCTAACTTTTTAAGTGCTTCGTCTTAGATCTATACCCCTTATGTGGTCCTTATATTTAACTTCTGGGTCCATAAACTTTTTAAGTAATTCACTAGGGGACAATACCCATTCGTTTGACCCTTAGATCTAACATGACATATGAAGTCAGCAGCCTTCATGACATGAAAAATGCAATTAGCTCCTCCTCTCTCCCTTCTTGTTCCTTGCTTCATTGCCCGAGAGCACAAGGTGGTGAGAGAAATCACCAGCGAGCGGCATGATCGAGCACGGGAATGGTGGCGCACAACGAAGGCCTAGCTGGTGGCATGAGGCATAGGGCTGCAGGGGTGGTGGCCGTGGTGCACTGCGGAAAGGTAGCAACGTGCGTGTACACATGAGTCATCTCACTCCTCTATTTTTCGTCCCCAAATCAACAAGGCACCGGTATGATGCGGAGGGGAGCTGATTCGGCCAAGGGAGCACTCGCCGGTTAAAATGGATAGGACCTTGAGCTTCACTACTCACCTGTGCACCTTAGGGTGATTTTAATCAGTCCGATGGAGGCTACCAGCTGGTCGACCACGAGTGTGCCCTTCCGGCTGGTGACAACAGGCAGAAGGTAGAAGATAATGGTGAAAATGGTTGATCTGACATAGAGTTTCCCAGAATGCGTGCAAACGAGGAGAGGAGATCCCGGAGGACTCGAACAACGCACTCTTGAATCGGAGTCAGTGACTGCAAACTACCAATTGGATACCCACCTGCACCTCTTGAATCTGGATGTCAAAAATCTCCTCGGTGGTGGTCTGGTTGCCCTACCTAGTTAAAAAAAGCAACCAACTCAATCCTCATTTGGTGGTAGTCACAAGCATGTTCTGATCGGATTAGGTAAAGTTCAGCAAAGACAAAGAAAGGAGATGTGAAATCAACGATGAAGCAAGAGCTTGGAGAGTGCCAGCGGCTCTTTGGATAGAAGTGAGGTCACTGTCCAAGCTATCAACGTTGATCTGGACTAGGCATTATTCAGCGGTTCCCTCTCTAAGATCAGTCAGAGCAGGTTAAGCCGTATTCATAGCAGTCGCTCACTTTTAAAGCATATTTAAGAACTAATTGCTAGCCAGCTAAAAATTAGTTAAAATTTGAACCAGCTCATCCAAACAGGAGGCTAACAGTAACAGGTGAGCTAATTCATTAGCTAACAATCAATAGTAATCATAGTTTCTGATCAGGGAAATAAAGTGAGGACGTATGTGTTTCTTTCGTGTTCTTACGTACTACTTAATTACTTGTGTCAAAAAAAAAGTTTAGAAGGGCAATGTAATAACACAGGACAGAGGCAGTTCTGTCCGTTTGGTTGTTTCGGTGGCTCATAAATCGGCGTGGCTGTTTTTATCTGTTTTGCTGTGAGAAGGTGGCTGAAGGCAAAGGGAACATGACGGACACCTTTTGCACTGTTGCGCTGGCATGCGCTTTAATTTTCCACCCCTTCTTTAGTTATCCTGGAAGAGGATCATGCCGTCACTTCATTCGTGTCGTGTGCCACATCAGTGCCTACAGGTCCACAGCGACCTGTGCTAGGATGGAGAGATATTTTATTTATTTTAGGTCGCTTTCGTGTGTTAGATTGGATGCTCGTCAGGCTCGCTTAATTTCCCGTCGGAGTCGGATCATGGCGGAGGCGCGGATTCTGGATGATGAAGGGAATCCAGTTGAGCGACGCCAGTAGAAAACCGCAAGTAATCCCATGCCATCAGAGATCCATTCAGACGGCCAGCCCAATGCAAGCCGTGTAGGCGTGTAGCAAATGGAGCCTCTTGTGTGGACCTGCCTGAAGGGTCCTGGTCCATGATGGCACTATCCATGGGCTAAGGTTCTCTTTGTGTCGGTCTAAGGCCCAACCAAGAAATATTCCATAACAGGCAGCTCAACTGAACCGTGAAACGAAGGTGAATTTCAGTTACCCCCATCATATCATATCATATCTAAAAAACAACGTCTGGGTCACTCGCAGCTGGCAGCATTAGATAGGTTACTAATTTAGATTATCCCGCTCACACCCGGCCCGGGCATGGCCAGGGCCATCCATCCTTTATTCCTCGCTCTTCAGTCTTCACTGCATAATAGGCACGCACAGCTGTATCAGGTACGGACCGGCGGCCGCGTCGCTGCACGACTGTCCGAACGCAATGCATATTCGTTTCCTCCAAAGCCACGAACACGATCATCTCATGGGAACGAAAGGCATCAAACGTTTCAACGGCTGGTATTATTTGTCCTAGCTTATTCTCTTATATATATATATATATATATATATATATATATATATATATATATATATATATATATATATATATATACTAGTATGGGCCTGTTTAGTAGAGTTGTGCTCTCTAATTCTTCAGCTGTGCTTCCTGATTCATTGGTGAAGTGATTCTGTGGCTACAATTTAATTCTCTTTGATTGCTTAGTCTAAACTTTTAAAATCAGCATGAAGAATCACTTTACAGAATCAGATGAAGCTACTTTTTTTAGCTCAGCCTCTTAGTTTATTTTAGAGAATGACTTCATAAAATCAGCAGAGAATCAGTTACCACTGAAAAATGTGTTTAACCGTCTGGAAGTAATTCTCTCTAAAAATCAGCTCCGCGTAACACTCTCAAACGACCCCTATATTAGCAAGAGTTTTTCTTTAGGAATCCGGCACCAACACAGATCGACACAAGATGTCAGACTACACAAAAAGGCAGCACCTTGCATTGTAGCTCGGCTCTAAAAAAAGGGCCAGCATAATGTTTCACTTTTCAATCTGTCTAGAGTAGAACAACCCAATGTTTTGGCTCTTCCTAACAATTAAATTTTGCCCGTGTAGTCTTTTAGTTATATTTGCACTATTATATTACTATATTTATAATAATTTTTTAGTGTAATTTATTTGCCCGTGTAGTCTTTTAGTTATATTTGCACTATTATAATAATAATTTGATAGAATGATCTAATTTAAGGATACCACAACTTTTATTTAATTTCTATGTTTATGCAGATATTAAAAAATATATGCCAGTTTTTTTAGAAAAATTATAAATTATTTCTATGTGTTGTACATATCAAAGAAATATATAGGTTGAATCGTTCACAAAGTTTAGAAAGAAGTACAAATTGTTCGGGCGTCTGGTCTTTGGTGGCGCACACATCGTCGCCTTCCTCCATGTCGGCCTCGTGCCCTACGCCGCTGAGCCACCGTCCGCAGGCCGGGCCCACTTCCTGAAGCGAGCCGGCTCGACGTTCCTGTGCCGCTGGTACACTGCACGGCGCCGGAGCTGGCGCGCCGACAGACTGCCGCGACGGCGTGAGGCGGTCGGCGGCGCATGTACCGGCAGAGCCTTGGTCGGTGCCTCTCTGCTGTCAACAAGGCGCCGCGCGCGCCCGGACGAGACGGCACTCCCTGTGCTAGCTTGGGCCTCCACGTGGAGACGGTTAACTAGAAACCTTGGAATAATCAACAACAAAAAGGAAGGGGGCCGTTAATTAGCGCGTACCAATGCAATTCCCTCACACCGACCTGCGTGCATGCCTAGCAAGGTTGGACGTACCGCCTGGCGGGGCTTTGGCACGCCGCAGGCCCGCAGCGCAGCAGGTCGATGGATCTTTGTCGCGTCTCCTCTCCTCTCCGATCCGGTGGCATGCATTGCCGACGGACGACGCGTCATGCATGTGAATATGTGATACCTAGTAGCTTGCTGGGAGAGAAGGAGCTGATGATGCCCGGGCCTCGAACACTACGTTTTGACTGTACTCTTCCCCGGCCGTGTAGGGATGATGATAGGGCATACGAGTCTGTCTGTCGACGATCATGCATGTGCTCGCACGTTGCCGCGGCCAGCTTTCCAAGCGATGCCGGCCGGATGCCCTCTGGCCTTATCTGATGATAGATGAAGATCTAGCGCGATCGACACGTACACGTAGGTGTCTTGCGGAGTACTAATTTATCATCAAGCACTAACTAATAAAAAGCAATGCAAGTGATCGAGCTGCATGGAGGCCGAGTAACGCCCATCCTACTACAGTAGAGGGTGGTTTATATTGTTTAGGCCTGTTTCGCAGGACTTCTTTCCAACTTTCGCTCCGGCTTCTCTAAAGAAGTCCTATCAAATATTTTTTTAGGAGAAGCTATTTTTTTATAAAAAACAGAGGAGTCATAGCCAGAGTCGGAGTTGTATCTGAGGAGCCATAAATTGTGGCTTCACCAAAACGGTTTTGGCTCCCCCGGAGAAGCACATCAGGAAGAACCATGCCTGTTTGGGACTGCTCTGCTCTGCAAACTCCACTGTGGAGCAGCTCCATGAAAAATTGGAGTTTGTGGAGTGCCTCTTTAGGTGCTCTCACAACTCCACTTTTTTTCTAGAGCTACGTGCGTGGAGCTGAAACCGTTTGGCAAAAAAAACGTGGAGCGGAGCAGTCCCAAATAGCTCCAAATACCTGTCGCTATATAATACGTACAGATCAAACTTTTTGAAAATACTTGTAATATTTATATCTCTAAACAAATTTATTATAAAATATAATCAAGGACATATCTAATATTGATAATTATATATTAAAAATATTTATATTCTTTTATATATAATTAATCAAAGTTTAAAAATTTAACTTTTCAAAAAAATAAGAATGACCTCTGTATATTTAGGGATATAGGGAGTACAGTATATCCATTAGCTAGCTAGGACTGTTTGCTGTTCCGAGCATGGCATGCGAACGTTTGCATGGCCCAATTGATTAGCGCGTTAATCCAAGTATGAGAAAGGAATATACTATTTGTCTATATTGAACTTATTAATCCAGTTTATCAATTATAGTATAATAATATTTTTCTTTCACACCAAACAATATCAATTGTTTTATTAGCCGTAAAACCTATCAGCCAATAAGCACTAATCATTTTGATTAAACAGACCTAGGGGGAAATTCCTTGTAATATATTTTATACTAGTAAAGGCACGCAACGGGCCGGCATGAGACCGTGTCCTAGGCTCTGGCATCGATCCAACGCAATTATGCAGCCACGTTCTCGTGCACAGTGTATGAACGGCGGAAAATTCGTCCCAGATATTTCCAGCGCACACACCCAGCTTTTGCTGTCCCCGTTCAGAAAATTAAATGAATGCTCCTACATAAAAAGTTCAGAAAATGAAATATCTAAATATATATTTTAGAAAAAAAAGTTGAGTTCAGTAAATTAGTACATTTCATAAGATAACATGTACTACTCCGTCCCTAAATAAGTGTCGTTGTTGGTGTTCGTGACACAAGTTTGACTTGATTTGTAGAAAATACGTACAATATTTACATCTCAAAATAAATTTATTAAAAAAAACTAAATTCAAAGATCTTTCTAACCATACTAGTTATGTAGTATAAATATTAATATTTTTAAATATATATTTAGTTAAAAAAGTTTCTTAGAAACCGCAAACGATAGTTATTTAGGGACAGAAGAAGTACATGCTATAATGTTTTTTCTTTATAATAAAATAGCACCAACTGATTTATATATCAGCCTCCAGCAGCGTGCTTAGCTTGCAAGGCACCAGTGCACCACTAGTGTAGTACTTACTACTATTACTAACTATTTTCCTCCATGCATCGTCGCCCATCAAAAAAAAAGTTTGAAGTTTGAACAAGCTAGAGTAAGCTTAGCCGGATGGATCATCAGATAAACTCTGGCATTCTTGAGCCACACGCCGGAGATTAGCTAATCAGCCGTTTTTAAAAGAAAAATAACCCGCCGCGAAGGAATCTTTTCCTTTTTGTTTATTTCGCCATGCATGTTACCCCCTGATCGATGGAGTACGAACGAGTACGACGTGATTTTTATATAATCCTCCCAGCTCCTGCATGCCAGACTCCCGGCCATTCCCTCGTTTCGTCTCAAAAGGTCTCATCATCATCAAGCTCTCTCGAGATCCAAGAAAGAAACCATCTCGACCTGCGGCGAAGGTGTACGACGGTGACTACTGTCCGTGCGTGCGCGCGCGCCATGGGCGACGACGGCGAGAAGGCGGCGACGGGTATCAAGCAGATCGTGCGGCTGCGAGAGCTGCTGCACAAGTGGCACTTGATGGCGGTGGGAGCGAAGCAGCAGCGGGAGGAGGACGACGAGGACAACGCCGCCGTGGCGTCGGCGATCCCGCCGTTCGTGCTGCGGCGGCTGCAGCGCGCGGAGACGGCGGACTCGGTGGTATCGGACGACGAGAGCTGCCACAGCCCGGAGCCGCCGCCGGACGTGCCCCGGGGATACTGCCCCGTGTACGTCGGGCCGGAGCAGCGGCGGTTCGTGATCCCGACCAGCTACCTGGCGCACCCCGTGTTCCGGCTCCTGCTGGAGAAGGCCGAGGAGGAGTTCGGCTTCCGACACCAAGGCGCGCTCGCCATCCCCTGCGAGACTGAGGCCTTCAAGTACATCCTCCAGTGCGTCGAGCGCCACGACGACAAGGCCCAGCAGCTCGCCGGCGACGGTACGTACGTGGCTCAATTCACCATACCTGCAGAGTTCTTTGGTTCGTTCATTCAGTCAGTCAGTCGTTTCGGATGGAGGCCTGGAGAGCCATGCATTTCTGACGATCGATGTCTCCACTTGAATTTTTGCAGAAGCGGCGAACCACCGGACCATCGTGCTGGAGCAAGAACCAGCGATGCGTCATGCTTAAATCCTAGACTATAGATGCTGGTGTTGTGTTGTACACTATTTGTAATTTTTTTCTTTTCATATTATTTTTTGGAGAAAAGGCATTTCTTTGTACGATGGCTGGTATCCAAGACATTTTATTGTTGTAAGGTCAAGAATTCAAATTGAATTGATCTGTCAGTCTAGCAACTCACAAAGTATTTGGAGTTTGGACGACGTGAACTCAGTTAGTTTATGATGGTAAATAATTATCTGTCATTCTGTTATCTTCCAACCTGATGATGAACTAGCAGCAAGGTATCGTGAGTGAGATGAAATATACGTATCGCTGTCTAGGTTCCACAGGTCAAATAGGCTGGAACGTATCGCGATCGAGTTTGTTCTTCTCGTTCTGCTTCAGTCAGTCACATACATACATGCCTCTGACTGATGAGCGACCGATCCTGAAGATCTGAAAACCCTAAACAACTGCGCATGTCCCCTGCAATCTGCGATTAGTTTATTACTAACACTTATACCGGATCGCATTCGGTTACGTACGTTTATTTATAACTAGTATAATACCCGTGCTAACGCTACGGTTTTTTTTCTAGGAAACGTTATATAAATTAATCAATTTATTTTTGCAGAGTTTAACTTTTAAAATTGTATTTGAGTCTATATATACATTTTGTGAATCATCACTGCATATAATTAAACATCTTTACATTTTCCCTAACTTCTTAATCAAATATTGGATGTCTTAACGGATGTTGTCGTAATATTGGATGACAAAATGTCAGCAAAAAACCTCCATCCTCTGTGATGTTGATAGTTGTGCATGGCATAGAATATTATGTCATTATTTATTCATTTATTGTAAAAAATATAGTTGAAATTGCATATGTTTAGTCGTTGCTGAAAACACAGAAATTGTGATGATGTATGCATCATGGATTTTTGTTTGCAACCATTTCATTGGGATAACGTGCAACACGAAATTAGATAAAATTGAAACACATGTTTTCTTCAAACCTAACACAGAAGGAAGCACTATACTATTACCAGTGTGCATATATTTCAATGGTTTCGTCCACCATCTACAACTACCATACCTCTATGTCCCAGGATAATAGTTTATAGGGATTGTAGCACCTAATTTCTCAAATCCAAGCAGTAATAAAACCAAAAACAAACAAATAAAATGAATAATTTAGATACCATTGGAATATGTTCATGGTAAACGAAGCAACACAAGAGCAAATTTAAGTAATAGAGCATTGGTAAAACTAATGCTGATGCCATTAGCCCAATTAAAACATCATGAAGAAAAATTTATTGACGGTTATCTTCCACGGACCAAATATTGCAATGAAATAAGCTTAGGAAACATGAATGTAAGCTGTAAAAAAACAGTTCATTAGTTTCCATCTCACGTCATGGTGGCGGAGGATTGCCAAACCTACGCCGGATAGCTGACACGACACTTCTCATCCTGTTAATGGTATGAGTTGATGATGGTGCGCCAGAGGCATTGGTCGGAAGGTCCCATGCCTGCCATTTAATCGGTCAGCTCAGCAATTTGTGCCTGTCCATTCTCCTTCGCACCATTTTCGCTAGCGCTCCCAGCCTCATGCCTCCAACACAAAATATCCAAGCTGATGGAAAATGACTCGCCCCTAGTAACCTTCAAGTTCTCAATGCACTCGTATGACACTCTCCACGGCATCTCTTCAGCTTCACCTTGACTAAATTTGGGCAGCCCCCATTCAGTGCTTCCATCCCACAATCTGACACCGGGCACCCCTTGATGCAGAGCTTCTTGAGCGCAGCCCAGCGCTCAGCCAAGCAAATGATCCCCAGCATCCCCCACAGCTTCACACCCACAAAGCGCGAGCCGTTACAGCGACCGGCACTGCTCACCAAGCATCCTGAGGCTCAGCACGGTGGGGTTGACCCCTATCAAAACGAGTTCCATTTGGACATCCTCGTGCCACAGCCATGAGTCCGAAATCCCCAATCCAGTTTGTGCGCCACCCATCGACATGCAGTCTGCGAGTTTGTGTCACTTCTCGGCGACACTGATGATGCCAGAATCAGTGCACTCAGGGGTCTTCACAAGGAACAACACCTCCAGGCGGAAAGCGCAGCAAGGCCACGGTCACCAACCTGCAGCTTCTCAAGGTGAAGCTCAACAAAGCCGTGAGCACGTGCAGTGATGACCTCCAATGGCAGGTCCTAGGCGCCAGGAGCACCATAGTATCTTGAGCGAGCGGGGGTTTGGTGAGGACGCCACAAGCGGCACAAAGCACAGAGCGCTGTATAGATCCTTGAGGCAAACCGAACGCAGGGACAAGGTCGGTGGAAATTTGATGTCATCAGCAATGGAAGTGGTGGCACCGGCCGTGTCTGGTAGGCCGCGGAGGCGCTTGACGGAGAGGTCCTCGAGGAGGGGGCAGGACTGGAGCACGGCGACGAATGCCTTGGTTCCGAAGGTGCAGGACGCAACGGAGAGCCTGCGGATCGCCGGCGCGGCTACGGCGAGCGAGGCTAGCCCGGCGGCGGAGAGCTGCCTCAGGCCATGGAGCTTGAGCCTGGCGAGACGCTCCGAGGGCAGCGCGTCGGCCACCGCCGCAGTGCCGTAGTCCGAGAGGCTGTCGGCGCCTGAGCCGCGGGCGCAGAGGAGCGCGAGCTTCGTGACGGCCGTGAACCGCGCGAACAGGGCCGGGGCCGCGTTGCCCAGCGCGGCGCGGGCGTCGAGGGAGAGGCAGTGGCGCGTGGTGGCGTCGACGTCCATCCAGCGCTAGCAGGCGAGGGAGCATGCGTTGCGGTCGGTCGGGGAGAGCGACGCGAAGACGAGCGCGAGGATCTCGTCGGGCAGGTCCTGGGTGTAGTCCCGCGCGGGCGGCGGGAACGAGGAGGAGCTGTCCCCGCAGCGACCTGCATCGGCGCGGTCAGCCGCAGCAGTTGCGGCGGCGGCGCCATGGGGGAGAGCGAACTGCTGCGGCGCGGTGGAGAGGCGTTGCCGGACGCCCGGATTTGGAGAGGGAGGAGGAGGAGTGGCCCATGCTACGGAACCCCGCGGCGGGCGGAGGAGGCGGTGGCCATCCGGGACGCGCGACGCTCGCGGGGTAGGTACGGGCGGATTTGCCGATCTCCGCGCGAGCGTGGCGGGGGGGGGGGGAGTGGGAAAGCTTCTAACTTTTTAATCTGAACCGTTTAATTCGTTCGTAGTAGCTGTGTTATGAGTTGAGAGTAAAAAATGAGAAATGATTTAGAGAAATTTTCAATTATAATAGAGATAACTTTAGAAATCAGCATCTGTCAGACGATTCCATCTGCAGTCGCTGGCCACGAAATAAAAACTCCCAATCATTCTAGGCTTGGGTTCAGGACGGTGCCGGTGCCGGTGGCCACGGCCCTTGGCGGCCGACCCCGTGGAAGGCTGCAGAGATTGACTTGCCGGCCGCCGTTACGATATCCCACCGTTACGACAGGCCCTCCCTCCTGCACATTTTTATCCAAAAATCCGTCTTCTGAAGCCTGAACCGACCCTGGAATCGCGTGTCCGGTGTCCCACGCGCAACACCTTCCCCGCGGTCTCGCACCCAAGAAACGCGCCGCGGCGCCGGCTTGGGCAGCAGTTTCTGCGTGCCGACGAAGCAACAGGAAAGGGGGAGTTGGCTCTGCTGTCCAGACACGCTGCGTGCCGACCGCACGCCGCAACCGTTCTTTTCTGGCGCGCCAAAGCCCAAGCGACATCCTTGGCAGCAAAGCTAGGAAGCCACCGTCCGTCGACCGTGTGTCGCTGCCCAGCGCCCGTGCGCTGGCTCGGACGACACCACGGGCCGGGGCCCGAAATTAGGGTCCATACAACTAAAATTCAGCCCACTTATACATGAGCATGAAGCCCATCGCGTTCAGCCCACACACTCCTACTAATCCCCAACAAAAAAACAACTATTCCTCAACAACACCATCCCGTGGCCTGTTCCCATCCGCGGCCCTATTCTTTTGAACTTGTCAGGCTCATTTATCAGCCTTAGTACAATAATATTTTCTCACAACAAAATCAACTTCATATCAGTCACAGGCACCAAAAGAACCAATAATGTGAGGTGGACCAACATGTGAACGACTCTCTCTCTCTCTCTCTTTCTTTATAACTCTCACTCCCTTGCAATTCCCTCAGCCACCCCTCTCTTCTCTTGTCCCCGTTGCTTCTGCCGTCGTCTCGTCGATTGTGGTCACAGAGGCAGATCTCTTCGAGAGTCCTCACCCTCCCAGGCGGCAGTGAGCAGTGAGCCCCTTATTTCAGGCGGTCTGGCAAGCCATGCCTTCCCATAAGTACTGTATTTACGCCTCGAATGAACCAAAGCCTTTGCCCTTGTTTCATGAGCTAGCGGCTAGCAATGTTGGAGAAAAGCTCTTATATATGGATAGATGCCCCCCATAGTTATTGGGCAATTTCTTGGAAACAATGTAACTATCTTTTCGAATCACTAAAGCTAGCCGTTTGGCTTAAACTCATACAAAAGGTTGTAAAGTCTTTTTGGTGGATAAGTAGAGATAATAGATAGTACATTTTAGATGTATATTTTGCTAGTAAGTTGTTTCCATTTATCTAGTGAATTGAATTAGAGCTTAGTAACCCAATTTAAGCCCTCTATCTTGAGTCACGTATCCACAACATTGGATCATTTCACTAAACAAGTCCTGGCCCAAGTGTAGTAGCACTTTAACCTGTCGCAGATGCAGGTGCTGATTGTATATTTACTCCCTCTGTATCGTAATTAGAGGTCGTTTAGGACAGGATTACACTTACCAAGGTGTGCTAAGGAGTGATTAATTAAGGGGTATTTTTTTCATGTTTGCCCTTATTAAATAGGGCCGCAGATGCATTGTGTACTGAGCCGAAGCGTAGCCTGAGTGGCTGGTTCTGGGCGGCCCAAGGCAGGAGGTCACTGGTTTGACTCCTCGCGCCCACATTAATTTTTGCTGCACGACGCGCTGGAGCCGAGGCAGAGGGGCAATTTCGTCCGATGTTTAGCGTGATGGCCAGAGCGACTTGCATTGCTTCGGATGGGTTCGTTCCCAGAACGACTTCTAATCCTGATACAGAGGGAGTACGCTAACAATATGACCTCCTAATCTCAGAAGTTGACCAGAACTATATCCGCGAGCTAAGTCTTTAAAGTATGAACTGTAAATAAACAAATGAATTAATAGAACTTGTGTTTTGCATTGATTAAGGACTGAATATGCTGTTTGGCTGGTACAAAACCCGGCTGATTCTGGCTGATTGAATAGCGTTTAGTGAGAGGGAAGAAGGGTGAAGTAGTGCGGTGAAAAGATGTCTTGTCACCAAAGAACAACGCAACCATTCTCATTCTCTGTGACAAACAACATACTCCTTTGGTCTCATTCTCTAAGACAGGTACTAATGCATGCCTACTCTAAGAAGACGTGTCTATTTGGAGAGAGGTCTTTAAGAGGTGTTTGTTGGAAGAGGCACCTGTTTCACGACACTTGCTTTTGATCGGGTACATTTCACGACACTTCCTGAGCGAATGACGTCCAATTTCTTGTCGCTACCTCTCCGGCTCTACCTATGTCCAGACTCCGATCCTGACTTTTTTTTTTTTTTACATAACTCCGATCCTGACTTCAATTTGCTGGGAGCTGGTGTCTGCTCTGCCCGCCTACTCTCCCTGCAGTGTGAAGTCGACATCCGCTCGTGTCACTCGTGCGTGGCGTGTACGTACTGTACAGTGCACACTAGTACTATACTGTACATGGTGAACCGTGAAGACTTGCAGCAAGACGGAGACTTGGAGAGTGGAGACTTCTCTATCGATAAATTGACTCAGTTCTAACTGAGGGAAGATAGCACTAAATTTGTCCATGCATTTAAACCGTGGGAAGTTGATTGCAGAACCAATGTCAATTAGTGACCTGCGATTAATTTCATGGAAGGGGTAGCAATGGACTGCTAATAGTAGTAGAGAAGAGATTATGGAATGAAGTTCCCACAGGCCACAAAAGGTCTTCCAACACTGCTTGTGTGCTCCAAAATAAGCGATGATATGCAGGAAACTGGAGTTCTCGCAGAGCTGGACTAGTCACCATTAACATTAATAAGTGACTTGCAAAAAACACAGGCGCTCATCGCCCCTGCCTTTCACTCGTTCCAGCCAATCCATGGATCAAAGGATAGCCCACCCTTAACATTACAAGGATCATTGCCAACAAGCACTGCTCGTTTTTCCAGCGAGAACCCTAAGAACATAGACTATTTCTTAATTTCCAAAGCCCCTACGTACAGGGTTGCAGCACAGAAGACATTTTGTACAGTAAAGTGTTTTTTTTTACTTAATCATATTTGGCCTATAGAGAGGAAATCTAGACCTACATTATTTCTCCCCAGGATTTCGGATAACATTACGCCATAGCTGCTTGGCAACCACCAAATCAAAAAAAAAAAGTGACCAACAGATTCATTCTCCTCACAGAACCAGCAAGACTTATCATCAACTCTCTTGCGCGCGCACTAAGGTTCTCTTTGTTTTAGACAAAAGCCAAAGAAGAAATGAACCTGATGTGAAATTTTAAGATTCTACACAGCAGGGACATGATCAGGCATGATATATACCTCTAAAGTTAATGATTTTATAGAGGGGCCGGGAGGAGTAAACTCCATTAGTGTTAAACATCCAGATCAAGGAGTCTTCAACCTTAGCGAAGACAATGGTAGAGGCCATCACTATGCACTGCCTCTAGCTAGCCAAAGGTCCTTGAGTCTATTAATTATCACCCCTCTCCTAAAGGTACACTTTAAGGTTTGTACCATCGATCCCAAAGCTCAAAAGTAGTCTGTGATTTCTCATTAATTAAAACATAGATCTCCCAAAATCTGAAAAGCTAAGACTGTCCGTATGCACTACGGTACTGACCGCTACTGAAGTTCATTTTATCGTAAAAAATCTGCGCACTGCTGTGCTCTATTGGTCACGCTAGGCGCGCAGATACCCCACAGAGAGCGGCTTCGGGGACGGGATGTCTGACACGGGACCGAGAGAAAAACCATGCGCTAGTGGCCCCTATTCTCGATTTGCGCACTATGCTATTTGAATCTCCTACACCTAAAAAAGGAAGACCGCAGCTCCGTGCGACCTCTTTTCAGCCCGCACCTCTACCCATGTACGATTTGCTGGACATAAAATCAATCGCACGTGACAGAAAGAAAGAAAACACGACAAAAGAAAAGAAAACATGATAGAAGAAAATAAAAACAATCAATCACACGTGATAGAAACAAAGAAAACACGAAAGAAGGAAAGAAAACGTCATAGAAAGAAAAAAAAACAATCACCCTGCATGACGGTCGAGTTGATCGTATCTACAACTAAAACATGAGATTTTTACGTGTATGCCATTAAAAAAGATGCACTACTCATCAGTGTCCTTAAAAAATTCAAACTATCGGTAGTGTTTAACATGAAAACTTTTTTCTCTCTTGTGTCATTCCATCCGTTTTCAGCTGTAACAGTGTGAAACGAGGGTGACAAATGACTTGAATGCCCTTGAAATTTTTGTTTCTCATGTGCCACTGCCAACCTGTGTCCACTCAACCCTGTGTCCATGCCTGAACTCGAACTTTTTTAATGGAGAAAAAACAAGCAACTAGCTAGCTAGCTACACACAGTTCACACCACCGTACCCGTACAGCAGGCAAATAAATTCCCGCATGCGCATAGTTCTGGATCCCTGGAGTAAGGGAATCGAGAAGGGGAGGTCGCGAATCGGTCCCTCAGCTCAGCTCAGCGTCGGGGGCTTCACGGCCGGCTCCAGTAGCTCGGTCTAGAACAGCGCGGCGTCGGCGTCGCCCTTCACCACCTCCACCACGGACACGACGTCCGCGAGCCTAAACACACTCACTTTTGCCACCAAGCCGCCGCCGCCCTCCTCGTCCTTCACGTACACGGGTCCGCCGCTGCCACCGGGGCTCTTCCCTTCCCTTCTCCGCACGCGGTACCCGCCCTTCCGCCCTGCCGCCTCCACGCGGGCCAGCACGGCCGCGGCGGGCTCGCCCACGAACACCCGCTCCTTGCCCCCAACGAACAGCGCCGACAGGTCGGACCCGGGGAAGAAGCTAAGGATGTCGAACGCGGTCGGCTCCCTGTCTGCTTCTTCGTCGCCCTTGCACTCCCCGGACCCGAACCACTCCTCCTCCTCCTTCCCACCGCCACCGCCGCCGCCGTGCATCAGGCGGCCCATCTCCTTGTCGCTGGCGCCGTGGCGGAAACACAGGTGCGCCACGATGTCGTCCGCGTCGAGACGCGCGGACGGGTCAGGGTCCAGCACGCGCCGCAGCAGGTCACGCAGCGCCGGCGAGAACCACCCGGGCACCGGAACCATCCCGCTCGCCGGCCGCACCCGCGCCATAGAAGAGCTTCGCCCACCCCGGTCGTCGGCGGCACCCGCACCGGTCCTTCCTCCCGATGCTACGGGCGACGAACGCGAGCACATCCTGGGTCGAGTACCCGGGTGGCCCTCGGCGTCCCTGAGGAGGAGCATCACGGCGAGGTCGCCGCCGGCGCCCGCGGCCACATCGAAGAAGTCGGCAACACGTGTGTCGGGGTCCCCAGTGCAGTCCCGCAGCCTGGCCTCGAGCCTCACGAGCGCCATGGCGGCCAGGAGCGCGTCCTCAGCGCCCGCGCCGCCGCAGCAGCCGTTGACCAGCACTCGCACGCGGTGGAGGCAAGGAGCCAGCGAGCAAGGAAGGAGGGGGGAGGATAGTGAGAGCGGTGAATACCGGTCAACTGAGGGGAAACTCAGGTCATTTACCACAGTAGACTCCACCCGTCAGGACGACCAAAACGGCGCAAATCAAACAGAAGACGGACGGAATGACACGAGAGAGAAAAAAGTTTCGAGGTTGGACACTGCCGATAGTTTAAACTTTTTAGGGACACTGATGAGTATGACATCTTTTTTAATGGCATACACGTAAAAGTCTCCTAAAACATACGACATCCTACCTGGCTCCTTCGATTCACCCCGACACAACCGCGTCCCGGCGCCACACGCATGTCTCCACCCGCACACACCTTCCCGACACCCAAGAATGAGCCTTTTACATGAGTGCCATTATAAAAGATCGTAATTACATACAAGCCATTAAAAAAGTTGAGCTCCCATGAAAGGATCAAGATGCCCAAGAGAGGGGGGGGGTGAATTGGGCTCTTTTAAATTTCTAAGCAAGAATTAAAACTATCAAGAGCCAATTAACCCCCTAGTGCTTTTCCCAAGTGTGTCCTAGCTACACAAGCAAGACATGACAATGAAGGCGGTAAAGCCCTATGCAATTCTAGTAAAACAACTCAACGGTAATGCGGAAAGTAATGCTTAAAAGTAATTGCAATAAGTAAGGAGAAGGGAGAAAGCAATTTGACACGACGACGTTTTGCCGAGGTATCGAGCAGTCGACACTCCCCCCTAGTCCTCGTTGGAGCACCGCACACAGTATCGCTCCCCCTTAGTCCGCGCAAGGACTAAGTGCTCTCTACAGGCTGATTCTTCGCCACCCCGGCTCGGTGAATCGCCCACAACCGATCACAACAAAGCTTGGGCCATCCACAATGATCTCCACCGGATGATCACCAAGCAAACCTCCGCGAAGCCGTCTAGGTGATGTCGATCACCAAGAGTAACAAGCACTAACACTCACTTGACCGAGGCTAGTCTAGTGATTGAATGGATGCACACTTGCTAACTCAAAGTAACTAGTGAGAAACAACTTATGGGATTGCAAATCACACTCTCACTAGGGCTCTTGCACTTCTTGCACTCTCACAAGGGTTGGTCAGCAATTCGAATGAGCAAGAGAGGTCTCATGGGGCTGGTGGAGGAGTATAAATACCCCCCAAGACAAGCCCCAACCGTTAGGCACAAATTATGCTTCACTGCGTCACTCCGGATGCTAAAACAAGGTGGGGTCCGGACCATCAGCCATGCGTCCGGACCCTCTCATCTCTCTGAAAACAGCACTGAAAACCAGCCAGTCCGGACGCACTTTGTCATCTGGACGCAAGCATCCGGACAGTGTCCGGATTCAAATATAGCTATCTGGAACTCTCTGCTGGGGTCCGGACGCACCCCAATGGTCCGGACCCAGCACTCCGGTCAGCGTCCGGATCTGAAACTCACTCTCTGGAGCTCTCTGCTGGGGTCCGGACGCAACGTGCAGTCCGGACCCTGAACTGTTCACTGCGTCCGGACGCACTGACACACTCAGAGCAAACCCTAGGGTCCGGACACACACCCAATGGTCCGGACCCAGGGAAAAGGCTAGCGTCCGGAGCTCCTTTTCTGGCCAAAACAACACACTTCCAAAATGGAAGTTGCTCTACAAGGTCCAAGGAGTATTTCTAAGCTGCCTAGTGCTAGTTTTCACAAGTGTGCACCACACCTAATCACATAGCCTTTCCTAGGTCAAGCTACTAATTAGTACCCCCTCAATAGTACGGCCAAAGGAAAAATAAAGGTGCTAAACTACTCTAAGTGTCTCTCATCTCCAATGACACTTAGACCTAGTCTAATCTTCAACCTTGTCGCCAATCCTTTGAAAGCCGAAATTATTTCAATAAGGGGAACGAATACCATGATAGTCCAATCAACCATCCATTACCATGACCTAACTTTCATATTGCCTCTGCAAAACACACGTTAGTCATAGTAATCTTGCATTGTCGTTAATCACCGAAACACTAGGGGCCTAGATGCTTTCATCCCATCAGTACCATCGTCCTGAACTTCTTTTCTCTTCAGGACATTCCGTCTACTCTGCCATCTTTACTGAAATAGGTCTGATCTTATCGAAACTAACCATATTGTGCAAAGAAACAAAAACGAAATTTGTTGCTTTTGCCCCTATTCCAAACCTCAATGGTGATTTTATCTCTTCTTTTTTAACTTTGTAATGTTACCCTCATCATTTTCAAATGAAGCCATTTCGCTTCAAAACAGGGGTAAAATCACAAAGTTAAAAATGCTTAAGCCATTTCAGATGACCATTTCAGATCAAAACAGGGGTAAAAACGCTTAAGCCCCCCCCCCCCCCCCCCCCAAAAAAAAAAGAACCGATCATGCCACATTTTAATATCAAATTGGTTAACCCAAAGAATGATATTAATCACCATTCAGAATGCTCTTCAAGTCATTTATATGCTGTACTTGTTTAACTGTCAGTATTGTAAGGTTTGATTCATTTGGCTCACATTTATTATAGACTGACCATGCATTGAATTGTATGTGTGGCAGTTATTATATATATGACAATGATATCTTGTAAACTCTTGAGAAGCACCAATACTACTGTTGTTTTATGAATCTGAAACTCAACTCTTTTATACGAATATTTGGCATGCTAAGATTGTGAAACAGTCAGTACAGTATTTTTATTTCCTAGACTACACTAGGAGTAGAGCATTAGTTGTCCTAGAATTCCTTCTTTTCTCATGTATTTTAGGTTGCCTCTACAAGAGTTGTTTCCCTTTTCAGTTCAATGACAGTGACACATAACTGAGAAGAGATCCAGGTTAGCTGTTTTTTTATATTTTGTTGACATGCCCTTCCTGAATAAGCATTCTTGTTTCTTATAAGCTGTTCTTTTAGTAAATATATTGTATTCCTACCATATATTTTTTCTCATGACTATTTTGTCATGTATACTCTCACTAATATCCTAATATTTTGATCAGGTGTTGAGGTTATTATCTTTTTCATTTTGTTCTAGATGGATAGCATTTCTTTCCATGCTAGACATTTTGAGAAATAAAGAAATCTTCCATCTATTTTTTATGCTTCAGTGTGCTACACTTTCAGTTCTCCCTATGATTGAAATGTGCAATGTGACAAATCCCCACTGGTATAGCTAAATATTTGATTTAATATGTGGGCAATATTATACTGCCTATTAACAGTAATTGGGTTTTTGGAAGATACTATAGTTCATGTTTCATTCAGAATTCTCTTCTCAGTTTTTCTTTTCAAAATCCAAAATACATTTTATAGGCCAACAGCAGCATGGTGGCACTGGCATTTGTTTCTTGATAGTTCAGTACTGGTATTTTTTAAGCGTTGAATTTAATATATATATATATATATATATATATATATATATATATATATATATATATACTGCTTCACTCTATGGTTATTTATCTATCAAAACATTAGTTTTGCCACCATTTATGTCATTACTATGCCAACTACTTGAGTTTTTGAAATGAGTAATATATGATGTTAATGTATTGGACCTGATTATCCCTGTTTGTTCCTTGCAACTTGCAATCACTCACCTAGAATCATTTTGTTCAGATTCCAAACTCATATCTCTACAGTTGGTTTGTGTAGGAACTATAGTTCTCAAGTAACAAATAGCTTGAAGAAAGATGGGGAGAAGAGCTTAGCACGCTATATACATGGCAAGACGAGTCAGATGTAGGGAAGACCTTGTAAAAATGGGATAGGGATCCTGTAAATATGACGTGGTTAGTAGCGCCTACTTGGGTAAATTTTTCGCATATGTGCAAAGTTTGACATGCCATTGCATATAAGTTTAGGATGGACCGCGTGAAAATCTCGATTCTACAGGGAAAATTTTGGTGTAGAAAAATGTAATGAAGTTGGGAAGCTGAAGAATGACATGGCTTTTGGATTTAGTGTCACTTTAATGATGACATTAAATTTCAGAGCATTATTATCTTATTATGCGATCTATATGTTTTTAGTATGTATAATAGTTTAATAGTACCGTAACAATGCACGAACATGAACCTAGTTAGCTAAAAAATACAATAACTCACAAACTAAAAAACCAAATTAAATTCCGTTTACACCATTAAATTTATTATTTAATAAATATTTCAAAACAAGATCTCACTATAGATGGCCATGCGGCCCGAGGCCCGATGGCACGGCCCGCGGAACGGGTATTTGGCCCGGCCCGAAGCACGGCACGGCCTGGTGTTGGCGTGCCCGTGCCGGCCCGGACCGAGGCACCAGGCCATGCCTGAGCCGCCACCTTGGCCCGTGGCACGGCACGGGCACGGCCCGATGGCGGGAGGCCTGCTAACCAAAACCAACCGGCCCATCCCTATCTCCTAACCCTAGCTTCTGCCTCCCCCGCTGCACTCACGCTCGGCGCCTCGGTCGCTCGCAACTCGCGAGTCGCCCCGCCGCCGTAGCTTCTCCACACGCGACGACACGAGTTCTCCTCCACCCGCACCGTGCCGCAGCTCCTCCACCCGCGCAGTTCCTTCGCGCCCGCGGGCGAGTGCTCCTCCACCTGCGTCGCCGCAGCTCCTCCACACGCGTCGCTCCTCCGCGCGCTCGCCGGCAGGAGGCGCCAGGGGCTCTCCTCCCCGAGCTCCGCCTCGAGGCTCGAGCTCGCCTCGCCCTCTTCCTCTTCCGGCTAGCGGCGCCAGCGTGCCCTTCTTCTTCCTCGCGCGCGAGCGGCGAGCTCGGCACGGCCCGACGGCCCACGTGCCGTGCCTTGGGCCGACCCCTGGCACGAAGCACGGCCATGGCACGGCACGGCACGGCACGGCCCGATGGACATGTATAGATCTCACATGAATATATTTAAATAAAGTGATAAGTGAGCTCTGCTATTGATAGTTGGTATAGAGTATATGATATAGAGGATGATGAGTGCGGAAGAAATGCGTATGGAGGAAAAAATCTTGATGATTAGGATGGATAGATGACATATTTAGAGGACGAGCAGTGCGGACAGTCTAAGCTGGAAGGACCCAACCAATTACCCTCCCAAAAATTAACATTTTTTTCCATTCCCTATCTTCCACGTACCTGTACCCCATTTTTGCAGCAACAGCTGCCCAAATCACACCTTTACACATATCAGAAGTACCAACAATCCCACTACAGAAAATATTTAGATTCTCTCGTTATTGGATTTGTGATCAACCATTTGTTTCCACAACTTGTTATCATCTAAATTGCATCTTCTAATCCAAGAAGCTAGCGCGCTAGAATGCCCATAGAGACCTCCATATATTCCTCCATCATACTAACAGTCTCCCAATTAACTAAATGATGTATACTTATGATCGAGCACCCTCATTGTCATTCCACAAACAATTTGCCATGTGAGCAAAGTGCCTTTTTCATGGATTAGAGGTAGCTTAATTATAGAGATGGGAATGCGAGCAAAGTCTGATCGATCTCTGCAGCCTGCATTAGTTGGTATTGGTAAATGGTAACCATATACTATATGATGCTCCTCTGCCCCGACATGCACATGCTGACATGCACGGAGCGCGAAAGGCAAGCGCGACCTACCGGCCGGGACGTACGCCGGCATAAATGCGATGGCGTAGACGTCACGACTGGGCCAATTAACCGGCCGGCAGCCGCAGCAGCCAGTGCCAGTAGAGAGAGAGAGAGAGAGAGAGAGAGAGCGAGAGAGCGCGGGCAGCGCGCCAGCGCCACTGTTGTGTTGGCCGTGCACATGACGTACTCCATGAGGATTCGAGGCCGGTGAGCCGCGCGCGTCGCTCGCGCGCTACCGCGACGGTGCAACCGCAAGTAAACAAAAGACGCCGATCGAGTCGAGCAGACACAGACAGTAGAATGGATCGGGGGCGGCGCGCGCAGCCAGCTGAGCTGATGGTTGCCTAGCTTAGCCTGGACATGCGCGGCTGCGGCTGCGGTTCGCCGGCCGTTTCCTTGTCACGACAAAAGGCGGGTCCGTCCGTCCGTCCAGATGGAGAGAGCACGTACGACGCTGCCAAGCGCACGCACGCCATCGCGGCGGGCCATCACTACTACTGGGCGTCTCAATCAGGCACGTTAATTGCTGAGGACGATCATCGGTCGTCACTGGCTGCATGCGCTTTTTCCCCCCGGCGGACACTGTATGCTCTAAACACCAGGTTGTGGAAATAGACAAATTTATTCGTCTGCGCGCTGGAATC
Source organism: Microstegium vimineum (assembly GCA_022036555.1). Lineage (NCBI taxonomy): Eukaryota > Viridiplantae > Streptophyta > Magnoliopsida > Poales > Poaceae > Microstegium > Microstegium vimineum. Next base: position 48,812,286 of record CM039119.1, on the reverse strand, counting down.
GGTCGGTGGCTGGTTGCTCTCCATCCATCCATCCATGCATCCATCTAATTTGCTGCTCATCAGGTACTCTATCCTGCTCTAGCTAACCACAAGTACTACTACTCCTAGCTAGTACTTATTGATCACACGACTAATCTCTGTCTTAACGGTGTTGATCAACTGAACTGAATGCACTCTTCGTCTATCAGCAAACGTAGTACCAGCACGTACTCTTCGTTTGAATGAATAATGACCCCCAAACAATTACTAGCGTGCAGATCGAATAGATAATTAATGATGCCACAGACAGATAGTGTAACGGACTAACGGCCGGCCGGAAGGGTCGATTCGGGAAATGGACGGGTGACCAACCTGCAGTGCAGTGCAGGAGCCAACTACCACTAACCTGATTGACAGAGGCTACACTGCTGCAGACTGCAGTGTGCGGCATGTCGTGTAGCCGGTAGAACCCAACCGTCAAAACCACCGTTGAGGGTACCGTTTGGAACGCAGGAATTTCACAGGAATTACGTATAAATTTTACAGAAATCAGTTCATTTTCACAGGAAAAAGTAGAGGAACAAGAAAAAATCTCGTGTTCCAAACAGGCCCTGAATTGCGGGCCCGGGCCCGGCCGGGGTCATTTGAAATGAAACGTACAGTACCAAATTAACATTCTCAGCAGGTCCCATATATAATCACTGTCTGTCCTGGAAATGCAAGGACCATCTGTTTTGCTTTGCTTGACGTTTTGGTGAAGCTAATGAAGAAAAGGGCATACTACATCTTGTGGCTGGGGATCCTTCTTCTAGCAGTAAGTACTGTACTGTAGTAGCTAGAGCAGCACAGCTAGCAACAGGTTCGCCTCCATTCCCATGCCATTCTCTTCTTTAAGAGCCCCCAGCAGCCATGCATGATGATCTGCATGCAGAATGGAATGCATGGTAGGCTGGTAGCTAGCGCATACCATGGAGCCTTTAATCAGTACTAGTATTGTGCTTAATGAGAGAACGAAAATAAATACTAGTAGTAAGTTAAAGTAACTCTAGTTGTACTTGTAAGAGTTTGTATTAATGGTCAAGAGCCAGGGCTTTTCTTAATTAGGGCTACTAGCTAGGGCTGGCACTTGTTTAAATTCGCAGCAGCAACAGCAAAGGATTGGCCTACCATCTTTTTAATCCAAAACTGCAGGGCCTTCGATTTGTCCCCAGCATTGCTTTAGCGTTGCACTGTAGTCCCCACCACATCAATCATTGGCATCAACATTTTACTATCTACTCCTACTTATCTAATTTTGTTGTGCTAGAGAGAGATTGGGTGAAAATGATCAACTCGATCAGAACGTCGCAAAACAGCTTCTCTTGTTTGCCTGTCGGCTTCATGTTCTTTCTATCTGGGCTAGACTACTGTAGGATGCAGTTAGGAGTAAGGGTAATTAATATTATTAATGGGAATTAGATGATTCAGAGAACAGAACAACGCTCGCGTCAGGAAACAAGATAGTACAAATTTAAATGAATAACTCAAGACAGAAACTAGCATAAGAAGCTATTAATTAGTTTCAGGAAAAATTAATATACATGTAATATATATGCATGGTCCAACGGTTTCAGGGGGACCAAACGCTTTCCTTTTACCTACCTATTGAAGTGGCCCCAGTTACTAGTACGTACGTCCAAATGCGTTTCTGAAAGGTTGTCATCATCATCCAGCCAATAGAAAGGGGGATTAAGCACACATCACATGCATGATTAAGCATGCATACACACCATGCAAATAAGAGGGCGAAAGCGGCCATGACAGCGAGGACGACTTGCATGAACTCATCTAATCTAATCGCGTGGGCGCACCAAACTACTATCTAAACCCCTGTCTGATAATTAGAATACAAAGATTTGGTAATGATCAAGCTTATTATGTCCTTTCAAGCACGCACATGATGACTAATTAATCATTGGATTTGATCAAATTGCGTGCTTAGATTTATGAACAAACTGGTTGTCATGTATTCGTGGGACATACTGGTTGAGAGGATGGCCTCCTGGACTTGATCTCGAGGCTCACCAAATTTGTGGATGCCTCCTTGAGTACCAAACTAACCTACAGTTCGTTGGATTCATTTATTATTGTAGAATCTACCCAACTTAACTTAGGATTTTGACTTGGCATGGACTCTAAGATTTAGTATTACTGTTCTTTAATTTCGATGGTAGACGTGACATCATCAATATATCTCAAGGTCTTTTAACCTAATCTTCCAGAGGTGCTCATATACTCCCTCCATATCCTAATTAGATGATGTTTTGGACAGCGACACGGTCTTCCAAACACAACTTTGACCTCTTGCTTTTATAAAAAAATTTATGAAATAATGATATATGTATACTTTTATGAAAGTATTTTTCAAGACAAATCTATTCATATAATTTTCACATTTAGAACTTCAACAGCTTAAAAGTTATTGATGATTTATATTCTCAATGTTTGACTCAAAGCTTGTCCAAAACGTCATCTAATTGTGATACGGAGGGAGTATAGTGATATCGCCCTGTTTGCTTAGCTTATCAGTCACCGAAACAACGTTTTTCTCTCACAATAAAACAACCAACAAACAACATCAGCCGACTTATCAACCACCGAAACGATCACCCGAACAGGGCGCATCATGATGTGCATAGGTGTGTTTATAGAGATAAGTGTCTATACATGTGAACACTTATTACGTGTGTTCCTTGATTCAAGAGAGAGAGAATGGTTTTATTTGTGAGTCTATTAGCTAGCTATGGTTTAGTTCCTCTATCTACCATAAACTACAAAATGCTCGTACCCGCAAAAAAAATGCTAAGTGGAGTCTCTCCATGTGGTCATCAGGAAAATAAAGACATTGTGCAACATCTTACTTTCCTTATCCCCTACCCCGTTCGTTTCTAAATAAGTGACGCTATAGGATATATGCTTGTCAAACTTTCTTCGCTTTAAACTAAGTTTATAAAAATACTAGCTACTATCATTTATATCTCTGAATAAGTTTATTATAAAAATATATTCAATGATTCATTTAATAATACTAATTATATACCATAAGTGTTAATATTTTCTATATATATATATATATATATATATATATATATATATATATATATATATATATATATATATTTTCTGGCAGTTCACAGGCAGTTCACATGAAGGAAATGAGCATGGACTTCATACATTGGTGAAATTAAATATAATGTCATGGATACAGTCATTCCTAAAATCTTATCTTATTCAATTCTGCTTCAAAGAAACAGGAGAAGATGGAAACATGCAAAGCCGTTACATTACATCAAGCACTAGAGATTAATTAACTGCCCCGGGAGAGCATTATCTTGGGTGCACGGTAATTACACGGCTATCTCGAGATAATTACCACAAACACCCCAAGGTTAACTATCTCCACTCCATGCCCTCGCAATCCTGCGTATATTACAACTCTACCCCTAACCTTAAATAGAAGAGCCAGCCAGATTACCCAAATTACCCCTGGACTCCGGCCGTCGAGCTCGGCCTCGGCGCCTCTGCCGGCTGCCGGCATCGTGTCGTGGACCGGACATGGCCGTGAGTAGGCAGGCGGTGAATCAGCACGCGTAATACTCGACGAGCTCGTCGAGCGACTCCGGCTGCGGGTCGGCGTTCTCGAGCATCCAGAGGAGGTGTTCGAACAGCACGACCTCGCAGCCGACGACGGTCCCGCCAGCGCCAGCGCCGGCGCCGGCGCCGCCAGATGAGCGGTCGACGAGGTTCTGGAACAGGGGGTGGCCGACGAGGTCCGCGGCAATGAGGTAGCGGCGGCGCGACTTGCCGACGTACACCGGGTGGAGGCCCGGGGGCACGCCGTCGGCGCCGTGGAACGACGCCGACCCGCCGCCGAAGGCGAAGACGGACGAGGCGGCGACGCCCTTCCTCCACGAGTTCTCCAGGGCGAAGCCGTCGACGCCGACGACGTCGTGCGAGCGCGCCGATGAGCACCCTGACGGCGTGCGCGAGATCCGGCTCGAGGAGTGCCACCTCTTGATCATACACTTGAGCTTGCTCAGCCCGCCCTTCGCCATTGCCGACTCGATCAAGAAGTGGATGGACTAGTCTATGGAGAGACAGAGAGCGACGAGAAGCTTAACAGAGCAGAGCAGAGGAGGCGAGGAGCGATGACCGAGGGAAGGTCTCGTGGCATTGCAAAGGTGGAGGCTGGAGAGGTGGGTCCTTATATAGCCTAGCCTAGCCGGACGTAGTTGAGACAGGGCTTCAAAGAGTTCTGAGTTCTGACCGATCGATCTACTAAACAAATCATGAAGCTCGAATCAGATTCCGAGTAATCAACAACATTAAACACTGACGACAAAGGCAGCTCGCTCCTGTATTTCTAGGTATCTACTGTATCTATCTATCCATCCATCCATACACCACAATCAATGAACAAAGCAATCCTGATCAAGCAAATAACCTTTTCCTGCATCTGCATGTTGCCAATCGTTTGCTCCAAATAAAACTCAGGCCGCATTTCCCGGCGCAATGACAAACACTGACATATGACTCAGCTAGCCTGCAGGGCGCAATTAATGCCCGATTAAGAACGGGCTTATAAGATTAAATACATAATTTTTGCCATTCTGAAGCACACACAACTTTCCCACCGATATTCCCTTTGCTGATTCAGACATTCGTGGCACGGCATTAGATTGAGACTGCCGCTACCATTTGCAACCCAGCTGGCTAAAGTTTGCAGGCGCTATACGTGTCAGGCTTCCGACGGCCGTGTATGTGCCACCATTCAGTTTGCAAAGGTCGTTGACCCCCAAATAGATTCTCCAATCTCAATTTTGAGCCAACCACCATTTGCAGCGTCAGACAGCCAGAGCCAAACTTCCATTTTTCAAAAAGAGCATGAATCTTTTCTCTAGATAGTTTGTCTTCCATTATTGATGAAATATGCTGCGAACCTTAATATAACTGGAGTTTGATGATATATTAATGCGGCTATAAAAGGATGGCATAAATTAAAAGCTGGCATGGGGTTGTCAGTTTGGGTGAGGAGCATTTCCATTATTGATGAAATATATATGTTGCGATTTGCGTTGAAAGTTTGTTTTGCCTGCCATAGAAAGTGTGCTGTGGCACAGTGTAGAGTAGCTTTGAGCATGCACTTTATGTGGCTTCAACTTATATGTAGTGACATTGTTAAAAAATAAACAAAAGTAACAGTAGGCAGTTGATCTTTGTAACAGGAGCTTCACTATGTATGCTTGCCTTATTTTGTACTACAAATTAATCTCTCTCATCGAGCCACCCGGTGATTTGACAAAGGCATCTAGCTAGGGGTCCTTTATTTTATATTCTTCATGAAGTCCCAACCTCCAATGATATTTTTAACTGACATATTTGGTACCTAAACAATACGGAGTTGCAGTCTAGCAATAGAAGCGAGTGGTTGAAGGGCGTCCTCGTCAAATCAAAATTATATATGTCGCTCTTTGTCACGTAGTAGGATTATGATTCTCCCTACGAAAACAACGTGCATGAAGCCATAAACATAGCAATCATAGGCAGGAGGTCACCTTCACCTCCATTTTCTTTTTAATAAGTTAGAAAGAAATGCTTGGTATGTCATTGACTACATGTATGCCCCCCATATTCATTAATCATTATGGAACTTTGATTATTGTCTAAAAGAAAAAAATTACATTCTCTCAAAAAAAGTATAATAAAAACACTATTTTTCTTGTATTAAGTATTTATACTACTGTGATTGAAGAAAGAACCAAAGTAATCAACATTCAGCTAATGTTTTTTTTGACTGATAAGTTAACTTATGCTATTTTATTAAGAGAAAAAAATATACCATGGCTCATGAGCTCAAGCCAATAAGACGACTAGTAACACAAACAAGAAAAAGTGGGGATCTTTACTTATGATGGCCTGGCTTAGTTCAGAGCGACACTCCAGTTGGAGCAGCAGATGTTGACAGTACCCAAGTCACCTCGACTTTGACTGCTTTTTCGGTAATGACTAATGAGGAATATTTGTATAATTGGCTTCTCAGTGGGTATCTTTGTTGATGCTTCACATCGTTGAAGGGTTTTTATTTGGCATTTTCTTTGCTACATTATTAATTAGATAGTGAAGTTGCAATTCCCGTTTCCAGAGAGTTTTTTTTGACATCATCCATTACATGTAGAACTTAAATATATGCAGGCTTATGGTCATGAAGTCTTCAGGATGCCCGAACCTAATGTTCACTCACAAGTTCTCCCTTCCACGTCTGAGGTAGCACTGTATTTTAATATTTAACTGCTCTCCTGCATTCTCTTATGTATTATTATTACTTTTAATCATTGGGATATGTTCTTTAGGAAGCTTAATGTATAGCACCTCCCTTGTAGTCTACTAATCTTGGCCCATCATCATGATGACCAGGGTTGCTAACGATTCCAATTTTAATCCACATACTTACCATATTTAATAATCTCTACCTCTTTTGTGTAATGCTGTCTTAGTGAATCTCATGATTAAATTGTGATGTGTTGCAGGCCTTGAATCCACAGATTGTGAGCAACAACCGTGTTCCGATCTCTTCACAGCAGCAGCATATCTCCCGGCAACAAGCCGCAACACAGATCGTGAAATGGAAGAGCTACGTCGTGCAAATGGGAGGCTAGAATGAGAGAATGTATTGATGCTGGAACATTTGGACATCATCTATATGTATGTAGCCTGGATGCTATGAATGGATGTGCTGAATATTTGGACCTCATCTTTATATGTATGCTATTTATTTTGTGGTGATGAAATTTCTGTATGGACAATCCATAGTATAATATGATATTGCTACTATTTTAAAATATCTAATTTGCGGCATGGGTGAATGTATATATTTTGTCGGTGGTTTGGTATTTTTCTGTGTGTGGTCTTACACCGACAGAAATAATGGTATTTTTTGTGTGAGTATGTGTTGACACCGTTTTTCGGCATGTGTCAAATGAGCTAAGACTTGCATTGATCGGTAGCCGTTTTCTATCGGTATCGGAAGGTCATCGGTCAATGTTACCGATGAGAGTGAATGCTGCGAAAGGGATAAGTTTATTGCCGATGGAAGCTGGACAATTCTTACCGATAGGAGTTAATTGGTAAAGACAAGTTACCAGTGGAGGTGAAGGGTTGCCGATTGGAAGGTATTACGGATAAGGAGATGATGCCGATGGGCACAGGATGACGTGGCGGTTGACGTCAGTAGGGGATTGTCGATGGTAATAGAAGGAAGTTGCGGATTAAAGAGTCTGCCGATGGAAAGTTTCATCGAAGAGAAGACATAAGGAAACTGGTGATCTCATACCAGTATTGGTATAGAAGTTTGAGTCCGGCTCTTGCATGAGTCATTTATTTCCTTAAAAATAGGAGTTTTGTTTAGGAAAGATATGAGTCGTGTCTGTTTACAACTCCTTTTGCTGGGGTATAAATATGTACCTAGGGGTCGTGGAATAATATATCAATCATATATCAAACAAATCAATTACTCTTATTTACTTTTACAACAATTTACCCTTTTATTGCATTAGCTTTAGTTTATCTACGAGTTCTTCAAGCTTCGACGGACTGCATCTCCTTGATCTCCGTCAAACCGTTGCAAGTTCCGCGTGGGAGTAATCTGAGCCTTGACATCCGGGCGCATCGCTGTTGTCTCGTTCAGCTTTGCTCTAGTTATCCTGATCAAGTCTGAGTCTTGACATCCGGGCGTATCGCCGTTGTCTTGTTTAGATCTTGTTCTAGTTATCGTCCTTGTCGATTAACTGGTCAAATCGACTGGCACACCTTTGGATATCGAATTCGGGTATAAGCCCGAGGTGTTCGCAGATCCTGACGCTTTTTGTGTCAACACCTCTTTTGGCACACCCGGTGGGACCAATTATACATCTGTTATGGGTGATCATACTGATGTCAATCAGAGGAACGTCATTGAAGTCTCCGAGGCCGATCTAAAAGATTATCAGAAGCTGGCTATGGAGCGGGCTATGGAGGAGTACAAACAATTGTATCTGAAGTCCTTCAGCCTAAGCAGGAGCGGCGAAGCCATCCAGAAGCAAGATCCGCCGTTGCCGCGGCAGGTCATGTTTGATGCCAATCCTGGTAAGTTGCAAGAGATGGTTAATTTTGTGTTAAATCAAGCATTAATTAGCCACTCCAACGTGCTGTCCAATACTGTGTACAATGCTGTTATGCAATCTTTCAAAGAAGGACAAACATCTCAGTATGTTGGTCCAGCGTATCATCAGCCTGGATCGACATCTTTAAACCCATCGGCAGCTCCAGTGACGTCTTCTACTCCTGGGGATCCGTCTGCCGATGTGGCTACACCGCCAAGGCCAAGTCCTGAAAGCGTCACCAAGCTTAGTGCAGATCCAGTCGCGTCGGCAATGTCGGGACCTTCTATCCAGAATCATCAAGCTCCCGTCAACTGGTGGAGATGCGGCATGCCTCCAAATCCATCTGCTGGTTCCAGTCTGGTGCAGAGAGATAGTTCAGCTTGAAAGGGCTCCACAACATCGGCAATGCAATCACAACCAATGGTTCCTATGATGCATTACTCTACGTCTTCTCCAACTGTGCAAATGTCATCAGAAGATTTCCAGATGGTGATTCCTAAAGTACCTCTGATATCACCATCCGTAAATTCTGTGCCGATGCAACAAAGCATAACAACTGGGAGTCAACCTATGCTAATAAATTCTCAAATTGGAGTACTAACACATCAAGGTAACCAATTTGTTGATTACTCCAAGGTGCAGGAGCAGCAGGCGCCAGTTAGCTATCAGCCATCGGTAAGTTATATGCCGATGATTTATAATCCTGGATGGACCAATCAGCCGCTGATTCAACAGCCTGGTGTACTAACGGATCATTATGGAAGTCCAGCAAATACTCAGAGTGGAACATCGGTACGGCAATCAGTGAATATGATGCCACGACATAACCCAGTGGGTGTGCAAATTTATCCATTAGTAAGTCAGCCGATGTATAACGTCCAGATGACTGGTGTTGCACCCGTGATAATTACTCTTCATCATCTTCTACCAAGACCTGAAGGGGCGCATCAGCCGGCTCCACCAGTCAATAATCAGCCAATGAGTCGGCAAGAGCAGGATGCATATTGGACCGATAAGATTGCCGAAGTGATGAAGGAACAATTCGGCATTAAACCCAAGGTTAACACATATTCTTATCGGACGTCATACCCTTCGGGATACGATTTAATCCCTCTTCCAAATCGATACAAGGTGCCGGATTTTACCAAGTTCTCTAGCCAAGATGACACGTCAACGATGGAGCACATTAACCGCTTCATTATCCAGTGTGGAGAAGCTGCCAGCAGAGAAGAGCTAAGAGTGAGATTGTTCTAGTCGTCTTTGTCTGGATCGGCATTCACATGGTTTATATCATTGCCTCCAAATTCTATAATCACATGGGTCGATCTGGAGAGGCAGTTTCATAAATACTTCTTCGCTGGCATACATGAGAAGAAGATTACCAATTTGGTTAAGCTGAGGTAGCGTAATGATGAGTCGGTGGAAAATTTTGTTCAGAGGCTGCGAGACGTAAAGAACAAGTGCTACAGCCTGGTACTTGATGATTGGCAACTGATAGATTTGGCTTTCCAAGAACTACTGCCGCATATCAAAGATAAATATGCGTCTCAAGAATTTGAAAGCCTAAGTCATCTAGTGCAAAGGATTGCCGATCAAGACGTCAAAAATTTTGAGCCCAGGAAGACTTGGAATAAGAAGGTGACCTTCATTGGGCAAGAAGAGGATTCTGGGTCAGATGAAGAGCTGAGCGTTGGTGCTGTTGAATGGGTGAAAGATAAGAAATTTGTATCTTGTCCGTTTGGCCAGAAGGAAGCTAAAAGGTTCATCTTTGATATCACCAAGGCCGATAGGATGTTTGACCTAATTCTTCAAGAAGGGCGGATCAAGCTGGCGCCTAACCAGGTAATTCCATCGGCCGAAGAGCTCGGAAGGATCAGATATTGCAAGTGGCACAATGCAACTTCACACAGCACCAATGATTGCAAAGTCTTTAGGTAGCAGTTGCAATCAGAAATTGAATCTGGCGAATCACGTTTGGAAATACTAAAGCCCAAAAGCCGATGAAGATTGATCCGCACCCGTTTGCAAATAATATGGTGGAAACTAGAGGAAAAACTAAAGTGCTGACATCGGAAGCTGCCAGGAAGAATGCATCGGTAAATCCTGACCATCAAGTAGCTAAACGTGATGAGAGGAGGTTTGCCAATGACAGAAAGGGCAAGAAAGTTGCCAGAGAAGGTAGCAATGCCGAGAGGGCTCCTGGTGTTATCACGCATAAGCAGCCAAGGCAAGAGTATCGGCAATCGCAAGAGGAGTGACATCGGCCGGAAGAAGAAGAGCACCAAGAGTGGCTTTGGCACAAGGACCACTGGAAGTGTCCCTTCTTCGTTCACTACTGGAAAGAAGGCATCAAGCTACCTACTGCCGATAATTGTCCTGGATTAGAAGATTTATATCCAACTTATCTGGTAAGATTAAATCTTTAAGCCCATTGTTAAAGCTGAAAACCGATCAAGAGTTTTCATAGAAAGAAGAACAACAGTTAGCCTTGGAGGAGATCAAGAGATATTTGGTAAACCCTCCAATTCTGGTTCTACCTCAACATGGGAAGCCTTTCAGGTTGTATTTGTCTGCCGATGACAGCGTTATCGGATCAGCCTTAATTCAAGAGTTTGAAGGGAAAGAACGTGTGATATATTATTTGAGCAGAAGGTTAGTGGATGCTGAGACCAGGTATTCGGCCATAGAGAGATTATGTTTATGTTTATATTTCTCCTGCATAAAATTGAGGCATTATTTATTGTCGGTTGAATGCACTGTTATCTGCAAAGATGATGTGGATAAGTATATGCTATCGATGCCGATATTAAGTGGGAGAATTGGTAAATGGATTTTGGCACTTTCAGAGTTTAATCTGAAGTATGAATCGGCTAAGGCAGTTAAGGGTCAGGTGATGGCCGATTTCGTTACTCAGCATTGTAATATGGTAAGCTCTATGGAAATTGCTCCTTGGACTTTGTTCTTTGATGGGTCTACATGCAAAGAAGGAGCAGGTATCGGCATTATTTTAATCTCACCCCGCGGACGAAAATATGAAATTTCATTGCCGATTGTTGCTACCTCAACAAACAATCAGGCTGAGTACCAGGCTCTACTAAAGGGGTTGGAATTACTCAGGGAGGTATGTGCCGATGCTGTTGAGATCTTCGGTGATTCTATGTTGGTAATTAACCAATTGATTGGGACATATGAGTGCCGAAGTGAAGCTTTAATTGCAACCCATGAAAGGTGTTTGCAGTTATTAAAAGAATTTAAAGAATACCGCCTTGAGCATATTCCTAGGTTGCATAATAAAGAGGCCAATCGGTTAGCACAGAATGCTTCAGGATATCAGCCGATTCAAGAAGTCATGACATCGGTAATGGTTGTCGATGACTGGAAAAAGGAAATCACCGATTACTTAAGAGATCCATCTAAGAAGGTTGAAAGGCGTCTAAGGTTCCAAGCCACCAAGTATGTGCTCCTTGATAATGAACTGTATTATCGGACGATTGATGGAGTTTTGCTCAAATGCCTTGGTGAAGAGGAATCAAAAGAATTGATGGGCGAGATCCATGAGGGTGTGTGTGGAGCACATCAATCAGCATTCAAGATGAAGTGGATGATTAGGCGAAATGGATATTATTGGCCGACAATTCTTGAAGATTGCTTCAACTATTTTAAAGGGTGCCAGGATTGTCAAAAGTTTGGTAATGTACAGAGGGCACCTGTATCAGCAATGAATCCTATAATCAAACCTTGGCCGTTTAGAGGATGGGCTATTGATCTCATCGGCCAAATTTATCCACCGTCAAGCAAGGGGCATAAGTTTATACTCGTTGCTACCGATTACTTCACAAAATGGGTTGAGGCGATTCCTCTGAAGAAGGTGACATCGGCAAACATGGTAGATTTTGTAAAAGAACATATTGTTTACCGATTCGGTATTCCTCAAACTATTACCACCGATCAAGGAACCATGTTTACATCGGGAGAGTTTGATGAGTTTGCTGCTGGTATGGGGTTTAAGGTGTTGAATTCTTCTCCTTATTATGCCCAAGCTAACGGTCAGGCTGAGGCGACTAATAGAGTTATTAAGCTTATCAAACGCAAGATTGAAGAGAACCCTAGAAGGTGGCATATAGTGTTAAATGAAGCCCTATGGTTATATCGGATGGCGTGTCATGGTGCAACCAAAGTTTCGCCGTATCAGTTGGTCTATGGACACGATGCTGTCCTACCTTGGGAAGTTAAAACTGGTTCTAGGCGATTGTTTTCTCAAGATCAATTGACAGCCGATGAGTATGATACTCTTATGAAGGATGAGTTAGAAGACTTAGCAAGTCATCGGTTGAGGGCTTTGATCAACATTGAAGAAAATAAGAAAAGGGTTGCCAGATGGTATGACAAGAAGGTAAAGGTGAAAGAATTTACCGATGGTGATCTGGTATGGAAATTGATTTTACCGATTGGGACTAAGAGTTCTAAGTTTGTAAAATGGTCTCCTAATTGGGAGGGTCTGTTTCGGATAAGTCAGTCTGTTCATGGTAATGCTTATATTTTGGAAACCCTCGAAGGAATTGTGTTTCTCAGAGCAATCAATGGTAAATACTTGAAGAAATATTACCCTAGTATTTGGGTAGATGCATAGAATACCCGTTGGAACGCCGATGAAAGAAAAGTTGTATAAGACATCGGTAAAAGACGTGCTGGCGTTATGTTACAAGCAAAATCAAGTATCAGTGTTATGCTTGCCGATACAATAGATTACAACAGATTATAACAGGGATTGAATGGATGTTATCGCATGCAGGCGAATCTGATCTGCTTCTTCTATCTCCCTGGTGTCATCATCGGCAGATCCTTCGACTGGCTTGATCTTTCTTTTCAGCAGAATAGCTTGTCGGGCATTTGCATCTCTTTCTTGTCGCGGGGCTTTAACAGCATCAGGCAGTTGAGCTTTCTTTTGGCTGGCCACATTCAGAGCTTCATCGACTTTCTTCAGTTCAGCTAGCAATTCTTCCCTTCTTGCCGATAGGTGGGTGATTTCTTGCTCAAGATTAATGCTAGAAGCTTCTAAATGGCTGATGCCCTTGTGCTTCTCATCGGCAACTTGTTTGAACTTGAGCATTTCCTCTTCAAGATTTGATTGAGTGTTTCTATCGGCAATGCGGCGTGAGGCCCGTTAGTATTGGAGTTGTCGGCTCTCGAGGAATGCTGCTTGGAAGAGTATTTCTTAGATATCGGCAGGCAGATGACCTTGAATCTCCTTGAAAGCCACTTTCGCTGCAGAGGAATCTTGAACTAGGAGAGGTGTACTTTGTTGCAGTGAAAGTAGCAATACTTCGAGTTTGGACTTGATGTCTGCCGATATAGGGCCTGGAGCTGGAACAGAGCTTTCTTCTTCATCATCTTCATCGGGAACGATGACGGCGAAAGAAAATAAGCTATTAGGGGAGTCTTGGGCCAGAAAAGGGAAAAGATTAGGGCTTGCCGATCATAAGTTTATGTTGCGAGTTTTATGACAGTCGGCTTACCATCTTGAAATGGATTTCTTTCCTAGGACTTGGGAAGGCAGCTGGCATAGCATCATCTTGAGGATCGGAATGGTTGCCGATGAACTTGCCTCCGTGGGAGGAGCGATTGGTGCTGGTGGTGCTGTTGCTGGTATTGTCTCTGCTGTGGTGGCTAGCTCCTGTGGCGATGATGCCGTCCTCCGGTCAGGGATTTCATCTGGTGTAGGTGCTGGTATCGATGCCGATGTTGTCTCCATTGTTGCAGCTGATTTCTGCGGTGGTGGTATCGTTTCCTGGTCGGGAGTTTCGTCCACCGGCTGTTCAGGAACAGACGCCGATGGTGGTTCTGCTATTGAAGCGTCAACAGGGATTGGTGATGCAGCTGGAGTAGCTCGTCTCAAGCGTTTCTTCTTCGGGGCAGCAGTTGGTGAACCAACCCGTTTCGATTGCGAAGCTTGGGGGGCATCGGCAGCATGAGTTGGAGAAGCAGGTATATTCGGAGCAACTGCCGATGACCTCGTTGCCTATAAAAGATATTTGGTGCAAGTTAAATGAAGTGAATGTTGCCGATGAGAGTTTGTAATCGGTATGAGTGAAATAAAAACTTACTGCAAAAGCTCGCACCAAGATGGCGGCAGCAGCTGATGGAGTAGCGATGGTCTTTGCAGGTGTCGGCTTAGGCTTGAGGGTAACCTTAGGTACCCTTTGAGGTGTGAAGGCAGCCAATGTAGGAGCCTTGTTGCCGATGATTGATGCGGGGCTCATTATTCCAAGGTTGAAGTGCTTGCCGCTCTTGCTCGTTCGGGGGATTGGATCATCAACCTATTAAATAAAAGAGGGTCAGATGCCGATAGTAGAAGTAAATAATAAGAAATGCATTAGAGTGAAGGACTTACTGCATCATCGGGAATGATGTGATCGATGTCGATCAAATGCCGATAGTAGTGCAATGATTTGGCGAATAGTTGGCTTCTCCATTCTTGCCACCAAGATTTGTATGACTCCGTGATAAAATATGTTGGTGCCCAGGAGGATAGGTCAATGTTTGATGTATCAGCATGGGGAGAAAGATTGACAATTCTGTTCCAATCCATAGCACTGGAGATAACTTCTCTTGGTTTTATCACGTTGGCATAGCTGAGTTTGATCGGCAATTGACCGAATGTCAGCTGTCTTGCTGCTGCCGATGGATAATAGAACTCATAAGACACAGGTGCGTTCTTCCGGTTCCAAAGATGTTGACTGGAATGGCTCGGGGAACAATACTAGCCTTCATGATTGTTTCATTATGCGGCACGTTCCAATCGGTGAGGTTGAATAATAGGGGGAATCGGTTGTCATTATCAACATAAGGCCACCAGAGCCATTCTGCAGCAGGGATTCCATTGTAAAGCTTTTGAAAGAACCTGCCAAATTGATCTGCATTGGCATCGGTTCCTGGCAGCACTATAATAGCTTCCCCAAAATTGAGTGGGGGACGAGTTGCCGATTCGTCATCATCAAATACATAGTCCTCCGATATATCCCTTGGAAATTGCTGAGTGAATAAGTCAAATTGGAGGACCTTGTACATGTGTGCGTTCAACCACATATTTATAAACCACCAAGGACCTCCAAGGTTTCCGATGGGATCGCCTAGCAATAGCTTCCTGGATACTTGGTGCAGGAGGTGGTATACCGATCCAAGGAGGTATCGGCCGAGAGGAAGTTTTGCTCCATCGGCCAGAAGCTTTGCTGCAGGAAGGTACATAGTGGTAGGTCCAACTGTTCTGCCACAGAAGATAAATTTTTCCAACCACATATTCAAGAAGGTGGCGTGCTTCCTCTAACCTACCGATCCAGTCTTCTGGTTCTCTCGGATGTATCCGGTCCAACCGTTGATATTGCGTGTGTTCACTTTGTACTCGGCTTTCCTACCAAAAAGGTTGGAGGGGTCGGCAGAAGAGACATCGAGGCCGGTAAGCATATGCACATCGGCAAGGGTGGGAGTAGCTGGTCCATGTCTGAATAAAAAGGCATTCATTGTATCGGACTAGAGATAAGAAGCGACTATCATCATATTCTCATTCTTTGCCATATCGGCAATAGAAAGTCTTATACACTGGTCTAGGTTGCGCTCTGCCCAGTAAACTTGCTGTGTTCTGATTATTCTGAGATACCAGTTCTTCCATCCCTTGGTAGGTTTAGGCCATGAACGGAAAGTATCTTTTCATAACCCTAGGCTGAAGCACTCGAATCTGAAGGGAATACGGTTGGTCTCCGCATTAATCAGATTGGTAGGATCGGGATTTCCCATTGGGCCTAGGCAGTTAAAGTTGGATTGCTCAATGGGGATTACTACCTTGTTGTACATTTCCTAGGTTTCGAAAAAAAAATCAAAGATAGAAAGGGGAAAAGGATTACGAGGTTGATACGGAAAAGAGACTTGCAGAAGATGAAGCAAGAAGGGAGTAGATTTACTTTGGGAACTTTGAAGTTGATCGCCATTGAAGCTGTTTGTGCTCTGTTTGAGGAAGACGCCGTTGCTTGGGTTGCCGGAGGTGTTCTTCAGAGCTGCCGCAGAGGTTGAAGATGAAGGAAAATGAAAGTGAAAGTGGGCTCAGGGTGAAAAACAGATTGGATGGTGGTAACTTTTATAAGCCTGGTCAGGGTATTTCGGAATTTTCTTCGCACTGAGTAGGAATATGGAAGGGTATGCAATAAGTATGTGTGGTAATCGAGGAGATATGATTGGGCTTACAACTGTTCGCGTTGCAGTCGCGGAATTTTATTGATAACTTGCGATTTTACGCGCGGTAATCGAGGAGATCGTGCAAGTATCTTGGAGGGAAAGGTTACAGTAGAGAAAATTTCGGCACGTAAAATATTCTACACTCCGAAATTGGGGGGCATGTGTTGACACCGTTTTTCGGCATGTGTCAAATGAGCTAAGACTTGCATTGATCGGTAGCCGTTTTCTATCGGCATCGGAAGGTCATCGGTCAATGTTACCATTGAGAGTGAATGCTGCGAAAGGGAGTGAATGCTGCGAAAGGGATAAGTTTGTTGCTGATGGAAGCTGGACAATTCTTACCGATAGGAGTTAATTGGTAAAGACAAGTTACCAGTGGAGGTGAAGGGGTTGCCGATTGGAAGGTATTACCGATAAGGAGATGATACCGATGGGCACAGGATGACGTGGCGGTTGACGTCAATAGGGGATTGCCGATGGTAATAGAAGGAAGTTGCGGATTAAAGAGTCTGCCGATGGAAAGTTTCATCGAAGAGAAGACATAAGGAAACTGGTGATCTCATACCAGTATTGGTATAGAAGTTTAAGTCCGGCTCTTGCATGAGTCATTTATTTCCTTAAAAATAGGAGTTTTGTTTAGGAAAGATATGAGTCGTGTCTGTTTACAACTCCTTTTGCTGGGGTATAAATATGTACCTAGGGGTCGTGGAACAATATATCAATCATATATCAAACAAATCAATTACTCTTATTTACTTTTACAACAATTTACCCTTTTATTGCATTAGCTTTAGTTTATCTACGAGTTCTTCAAGCTTCGACGGACTGCATTCTCCTTGATCTCCGTCAAACCGTTGCAAGTTCCGCGTGGGAGTAATCTGAGCCTTGGCATCCGGGCGCATTGCTGTTGTCTCGTTCAGCTCTGCTCTAGTTATCCTGATCAAGTCTGAGTCTTGACATCCGGGCATATCGCCGTTGTCTTGTTTGGATCTTGTTCTAGTTATCGTCCTTGTCGATTAACTGGTCAAATCGACTGACACACCTTTGGATATCGAATTCAGGTATAAGCCCGAGGTGTTCGCAGATCCTGACGCTTTTTGTGTCAACAGTATGTGAAGTTTTTCTGACGGAGCAACCATGATAGAAAAACTATTTTTTCTATCGATTCTTTGATTTTTCTGTGTGTATCTGACCGAGCTTTTTTCTATCGATAGAAATAATGCTAGTATTCTTTCCATGGATATATGTATTTTTCTGTGGGTTTTTACACCCACAGAAAAAAAAAACGAGTTTCCAGTAGTGAAAGATTATGGATTTTTTGACAACAGTTTAATTTGAAGAGGTAAGCATCTTAAGAGCGAGGCAACACTCTTAAGACACATGCATGCATGTTTTCTTATACACATGTTGATGCGTAATAATGCATGAGCCGGCACTTACATTTCGTTCAGTATTCTTTAATTTGTTTTTTTTAAAATTATATTTTTTTAATTTGTTTTGAGAGTATACAATAGAGCTTTGATGCTCAGCAAAGTATTTTCAGATTCTTTCGGCTTATTCTCTCTACAGAACACTATTTAATCAGTCGGAATCAGTCAGCTTGCATACCAGCCACTTGAACAGACTATCGGAGAAATAGTTTTTTTTTAAGGTAGTTTTTGTTGGGATGGGTGGATATGACGCATGTGTGCAGAGGGGGCGTCTCTGTACCGTTGTACAATCTTGTCGGCGCGCGCGATGATGGTGTGTCAGTATCTCCCAAATTAACGGCCACGGCCAAACATCGGACCGGGACCGTCGTCGTCCCAGTCGTCGTCATCAGTCCTAGTCTCTACAGGCATGCACACGCGCATGGCATGGCAGCAGGCAGATCATCGACGGAGCACCAGTGGTGGAGCAGCAGCGCAACGCGATCAACGGCGGCTGATGCGCGATTATATATCAACCTACTAGCTAGTGGCCCCACGGCGGCGGGCGGCGCGGCCGTCTAGCTGGGCAATCCGCCAATGGGCGTCGCCGCGCGTTCAATTCGCGCGCGATCGAGCACGTACGCACTGCACAGGGCCGGCCGGGTCAGGGTACAGACACGAGCGTACGTACTGCGTCGTCGCGGACAGCGGACGTCCTCTGCTGTCTGCCGCGTCTTGTAGTGCCCCACAGGCGGCCCCGTCGGCCGTGTAGAGCCCCCCGCGTACGTAGGCTCGGCCGTCGTCGGCCGTCGTTCAGAGCATGCAACTGCGTAGGCGCGGCCGCTGCGCCTGCATCTGCTGCGGCGACGCCCTGCCAGGTGCGTATAGCAGCTAACCGTCTAACCGAATCCAAAAGAAAACTAATGTAACCGTTTAGTAACTGACAGCTAAATATAAAATGTGACCGTTTTTGTTTGTTCACGCATGCATTTTGGGGTTTTGGCTATGAATATACTCGATCGCAACAATTGGTGAAGGGATAGATAGATAGATGCCTACTATATGCCTTGATGGTCAATGTTTGTCATCCGACCAGTATGCACTCATCACACTCAGTCGCAGACGGCAGATCCCAGCAGCTATGCTCTGGCCTGTGGCCTGTGGCCGTGCATGTCGTCAGCGCCGTCGTAGGCGGTGGTAGGGGCCGGCCGCCGGCCGGGGGTGGTGCAGCTAGCGGCGCGGGGCATGATGCCGGCCGCTCGGCTCGATGCCCGGCCCGGCCCGCAGCGCAGCGCAGCATGCAAGGATCGGATCGGATCGGACACACGAGCGCACAGCAGACAGCACAGACCGGTCGGCCGGACACTGCAATGCAGCAGCAGCACGTGCACATGACAACGCGCCGCGCGCGCGGTTCGGCGCCGGCGCGGCGGACACGCATGCTGCATGCAAATGCCCGTACGGGCAATTACTGGCGACGATCATCATCCACCACTAATTAATCAGAGTAATCAGTTGGAGCCCGTGGCCCGGCAGCAGTCAACCACCACATCTCCATAACATGGGCAGTCCCAATGACATTTATGGTGGTTTCTATCCCTCTTAAATATAGATGTCTAGGAAATTTGCTAGATGTTGTTTGTTCGGTGAGAAACCGAGTCGACTCTGTACCCGAGGCACGGAGAAACGATGGTTTCACCGTTGGGAGGAAACCACCGGTTTCTTCTCGCTGCACCCGTCCGTCGCCGCCGCTCGCGTCACGTCGCTGCCCGGGCCGCTGCAGCACCGCCAGCCACTCCCGCGTCGCTCGCCCCCGCTCGCCGCTGCTCTCTCGCCGACGCTGCTCCCGCGCCGGCCGCCCACGTGCTCGCTGGCCCCCGCTCCCGCGCCGCGAGCGTGCTTCCGCGCGGCCCGCCCGCCGCCCGCGTGCTCGCTGGCCCCTGCTCGCCGCTCCCAAGCCGGCCGCTCCCGCGCCGGTCGCGTGCTTCCACGCCGCCCGGCCGCTGCTCGCGCGGTCAATTCACTTCCGTGAACTCTCGTTTAGTTTTTGTCCGTAGTCTTTTTCTTTTCTTTTTTTGTTGCTGTAGCCTTTTTCACCTTTTGGAGTATCATTGATCGACACGCATACGGCAACTTAGTTCGTTGAAATTTCACCGTCTCACAATTGCGTGCCTGGCTTCCTCAAACGAAGGAAAGGAAAAAAAGAATAAAATAAGTGTAATATTTATTACACGAAGAAACTCCCACGGTATCCTATAGTTTCTATGTTTAAATTGTTGCTGACGTGATACTCTTGGACTACGACGGATTTATTGCATGCCGCCTAGCTAGCGCTCCTCCGATTTTGATTCTTCCGGCCGGTGACCGACATACCAGTACTGTATATATACAAGTACTAGCTAGCTTACTGGACGTTTACGTACGTAAAACAGTATAGTATATACCTATTAGGACAAGTTAAATATACGGCAGAGACGTGGATCTGATATGATCGATGTGCATGCATACTGTACGTACATGTGGGTCACCAGCTGGACACTGCAACTAACCACAACACTTGTCACTTGCATGAATTGATGGACCAGCCAAAAATTTAAACTTTGACTAAATTTTTTTAAAAAATATATTAAAAGTTATGATATCAAACTATACTATTAGATTTATCATAGAATATATTTTTATATGTTGATGTTCATTTTAAATTATAAATATTATTGTATTTTTCTATAAAGTTAGTTAAAGTTAAAAAAATTTAATTATTATGGATTTTAGAAATCAATTCTTTTAAAAATAGCGGGAGTAATTACTTGGGAGTAAGTTACTACTATAGTTATAGTTATGTTCGTTCTAAGATTCCAAAAGGGCGTTATCTAGCTACCTGCTAGTAGTACATGATCATATATATGACGACGACACAAGGCAGGTCGAGCATGTGCGGTGGTACATTGGCGCCAGTACTGCTTCGCTGCAGTAGTCACTCACTGTCACTGAGATTAGATCAAGCGACGAGTAATCATCATGGATGACGAAAGCATCTGAGAGTTGCCGGTGCCGGTGAAGCTCAGATCAGCTCGCTCGGCCCTTGCATCTGGTCATCTGGTCATCTGTACCTACCTAGCTAGTACTACTCCTACGTACGTGTCTGCATGCGAATACATTGTATTTTTTACCACCCTATGTAACGAGGAGCATGACATACAACACGTAGACACTCCTCGTCACTAGTATATTGGATTAAGTTATATTAGACCTAAGACTTGATATGTTGTGGGCCTCCAATAAATCTGGACCTAAAGAGTACAACAGTTCATGAGTATAGCGAGCTAGACTAAATTCCGTTGCACATTCTAACCCGCTCGGTCTCCTTACATATGCATCGTCCTCGGAAATTGCGTAGCCACGCACACAAACGTTACGTGTATATATATATATATATATATATATATATATATATATATATATATATATATATATATATATATATGAATTTAGCATGTGTGCATGCATGCATGCACTGATGTACATGCTCTGGTACGTCCACATCATGAACACGGACGACTATATATATACGGAGCTCTGGATCTGATTGAATCATACACGGCAGGTATAGTAGTGGCCTAGCTACGTGATGCACCGCCCTGGATAGCCGACTGTTGAGCCAACGTGCGCACGGTGGCGTATGTGCTCATTTATTTTCTGCATGCATGCATCCTATAACTATAATGCCGCCGATCCAATGATCCAAACGGCGCGGCTGCAACAACTAATCATTCAAGAGGGTGCAGGTACAAGACAGGATATATAAGGATAAAACAATCACGTTTGTTTTTTGAAAAAATAAATTCTAGCTAGGTTTTAATTTGACTTTGACTCAAACCTTTTTTTTGAGAATTAACTCAAACCTTTTTGAGTTCAACTAATAAACTTATAGAAAATAGCATCGACATATATAACTCTAAATAAGCATATTATCACTACTTAAAAAATATTTCTTTTTGCCAACAATATTTTCACTGCCGGTTTTATTAAAATCATGGATATACCACGCCATCTGTTTAGAATGAGACTGGTGATAAACATTATTTTGGGACAAAGACTGATGGTGAAAGCTATCACATTTGGGACAAAAAAAACAACAACGGTAAAAACTATAGTTGTATTGGCCCAGCAAAAACTAAAACTCACCTGTCCATACCTCAGATCCCAAGTGGCCTCTATAGGGAGGCACCGATTGAAGGCCCCACCACTGCTCTCTCTCTCTCTCTCTCTCTCTCTCTCTCTCTCTCTCTCTCTCTCTCTCTCTCTCTCTCTCCCTTTTGTGTCGCTCTTTCGTTCTGGCGTTCCCTGTGGCCTGTACTCCTCTCTCCCATGAACGGGGAGGCTCTAGACGCAACGACAAGGGCTTGGGAGCATGGTAGCCTCCCCGCATGGCGGCAATGGTTCGACATCTTAGAGCGGGTGTCACTTGGTGCTGGTGGGGGAGGGGGGCTCAAAACAGGAGTATGTACCTATTGAAAGTTCTAAGAGAATCTACAAGAGTTTTGTAAAACAACTCCCTATTCTGACCTTTTAGCAAAAAAGTTACTCCCTCCATTTTCAATTATAAGACATTTTAACTTTTCTAAACATATTATTTTTGTTATGTATCAAGACAAATTAAGTACCAGATATCCTCTCCAACTCATGAGAGTTTGCACTTGAGAGGAACTCTGTATTCGCTCCCCGTATGGTGTTTTTCTTGAAAAATCAGAGTAAATTGGATGCATGAGTGAATTAAGGAAATAAAGGATTCTAAGTGAGAAAAGTGGTAAGAGACAATGAAACTATTAAAAATGGTTTGGTTAGCTACAAATAGTTATGGGTTCCCAATGCAAAATCATTTAAGAAGTTAGTATAGAAAACTATTGGAGAGAGGAATAAGTGAGGGTGTTTGCTATATGAAAGGATCAAGATGCCCAAGAGGGGAGGTGAATTGAGCTCTTTTTAATTTCTAAACAATAATTAAACATATAAAGAGCCAATTAACCCCCTAGTGCCTACCGCTTGTGTGTCCTAGCTAGAAAGCGGTAGCAAGTCAATGGAAAGCGAAAACTTCCTACACAATTCTAGTATGAAAAGAATGACAAGTGCGGAAAGTAATGCGGTAGTAAAGAGCTAGGGAAAGAGATGCTTGACACGGCGATGTTTTGTCGAGGTATCGAGGAGTCGACACTCCCCCCTAGTCCTCGTTGGAGCACCTCGCAAGGTATAGCTCCCCCTCAATCCCGCGCAAGGGATGAGTGCTCTTTACGGGCTGATTCTTCGCCACTCCGGCTCGGTGAATCGCCCACAACCGATCACAAACGTCGATGGAGAAGGGCCGCCGACAATCCTCCGGCGATCACCTTCCTCCGAGCACCACCGGACCGTCTAGGTGATGTCGATCACCAAGAGTAACAAGCCTCGATCTTCGCTTGACTCACTCAAGCTTCACAACTAGAGGATGCACACTTGAACTCTTGGATGAACTAGAGAGAGGATGGATGGATTCGCGAATCACTCTCTCTCTCTCTAGGGCTCTTGCTCTCTTCCCAACCTTCTCAACAAACTCAACAACTCAAATGAGCAAAGGCAAGGTGGGAGATAAGTGTGAGGGGCTATAAATAGACCCTCTGAAAACTGCCTCGGGCTGGCAACTTAAGTTGGCGACGGACGCTCTGTCGACTAGGCGACGGACGGTCCGTCGCATGCCCTAACGGCTAGTTTCTGTTCATAGTTGGGCGACGGACGCTCCGACGCTCTGCCCAACGGCTAGTTCTGACACACTGTTCCCAGCGACGGACGCTACGTCACTGGGCGACGGACGCTCATCCCCAGCGTTCGACGCTATACTCTGGCTTGGGCTGAAAACACCCTCTCTGGAAGGTCGACGGACGCTCTTCCCAGCGTCCGACGCCTGGGCGACGAACAACGTCCGACGCACCCTGAAAATCTTAGCCAGAAAACATCTCCACTGGAAGGTCGACGGACACTGTGGACTCAACCACCCAGCGTCCGACGCCTCTGTCCGACGCCGACGGACAGCGTCCGACGCCCCTGTCAGGAGCGTCCGACGCCCGGAAAACAAAACTATCAACTTCGTTTTTCGTCGCGATGAATATGGAAGTTGTTCTAGGCTATCTTACGGTCACCATAGGCTTGCTTAGAGCTAAGGAAGTCAAGTGTGCACCACACCTAAGTCATGAAGCTTTCCTAAGTCAAGCTACTAGTCTCAACCCCTCTTAATAGTACGGTCAAAGATAAAAAGAGAAGCCCTATCTATTTCTAAGTGCCCTTCATCTCCTTATGGCACTTAGCCTATAATTCTAGGGTCTTCATCATGTCTCCTTGAAAACCGAAACGATATCCATCTTGGGGGCTAAGTAATGACCATTAGTGCCCATTCTTCTTGATCACTATGGCTAAGCTACGCATAGCCTCTGCAAAACACACGTTAGCCATAATAATCTCTAATTGTCGTTAATCGCCGAAACCAACTAGGGCCATGATTCTTCACTATACTTATTTTGTTAACTCGCTAATAAATTTATTAGTTTAGCAAGTTAATTTTTAAAGGAAATGCCTAGAGTTGCTCTATGTTTGATTTTGGTAATTGAATGATAATTAGTGGACTAATATTTTCAATCAAATAGTGTTTAAGCTAGGTCCACACTTGGAGTGGTGAGCAAGGTTAGATGACGGCGGAGAGATGATCAAGGCATATGGAGCAAGCTCACACTTGAGAGGAGAAGAAATAAAAACAAGCGTAAAGACAAAAGGTATATATAGTATCACGGGATGGGTTTTCATTTTGCCATTCGAGACGCACTAAGAGATGGATATTGATAAACATGCACAACCTATTTTATTCATCGTTTATTTAATTTTATTTTATTTCCATGTTTGTGTTTGTCACCTAAGTTTGCTTGCATTGCCATTATTGAAATGAACTCCAAGCCTCCGTACGTCATGCATGTGCACACCTAGTCTGTACAAAAATGGGAAAAAAACTAGAGTTGAGGATCCTCATCTCATGCATATATAGAGGAATTTTGGTCGATGTCACCCACATGGAGCTTAATTTCCAAGCTATCCTTAGGGTCAGTTTGGTAGCTTTCACTAGCCTAATTCTTTAGTATGCATGTAAAATGATTCCAGTGTGAGGGCCGGACAGGATGAGAACAAGAAGTGACAAATGATTTCGAACTGATGTTGATATAGAGATTCAATGATATGGGATCGGTGGAGATCGAGCGGCCGGCCGGGTTTCTTGAGCTCCGTCGCTCCGTGTAGTGTAAATTAAATGGCACATGTTTGCTAGCTGAACATACTACGAGAGAGGCAGCACGGAGTGGGCGTACAATGTGCCAGTGTCGGGTCACCTTTGGCAGGCGCGGAGGCAAGAGAGCGAGAGATAAGAACTAAGAAGACGACACGACGTACACGACGACGTACGCCGTCGTCACAGGCATGCATGCACGCCAGCTCATCGCCGACCGATCGATCGAGAGAAACATCTCGATTGGCCGATTGCATGCTGCACCAACGTGTGTCTGACATGACACAAATGAAGCTATACTTTTTCGAATAAAGATATAATATCTGGCTTAATCTATCTTGAGATAGAATCAGATTAAAAAATACAAACTCCACTACGGATACTAAATTTGGTTGTAGTAAAACTTACAACCACACACACAAATGAAACGATAAAGGTTCTTAACTAAACAAAACCAACATGACTTTGCGATAACCATCCATTAGAGCCGAAGAAATCCAAAGCCAAAGTCTCTAGGTAATGTGCCACAGAGGTCATTTGATCTTTGAGATCATCATGCCGCTGCAAATTTTGTCCATTGACATAGCCAATGCGTTCGTCGGAACAGTACCTGCAAAAGAGATTTGGGTCTGCATTTGTCAAAAACCACCTCATTCTTAATTATCTAAATTGCCCAACAAAGTGCAGAGGATGTTGATAATAACAATGTATTATATTTTTTATTTCTCAATTTAGACCAATTGTGGAACAAATCATTTATATCATCCCTTGACGGTAAAATCCCAAACAGTATATGTACAGAACGCCACAAAAACTAGGCATAAAAACACTTAAAAGAAGAGATGTTGTCTCTGTAAAATGTAAAATGATAGAAGCAACAACTCTTGTTGCCATTCCAATTTCTTCTAGCTAAGTTGTCCTTAGTTAGAATCACCTCTCTCTTCAAGTACCACATAAAAACTTTTATTTTCATGAAGAACTTAGTTTGCCAAATATCTTGTGACACAGATAAAGCTATAATAGCTCCGTCGTCCACGTTTAGTCGCCGTCGCTATATATATATATATGAATATAAGCTTTGCATCGGATGCGCTAGCTCGACAGGGGAACATGCGAGACACGTACAGCAACGGCCAAGAACGACGAAGAACAGTGGGTCAATGTTTTGTTGTTGAACGGGCAACACGTACTGTACGTATACGACGAGTACGTGCAACGACAACGCTAGCTAGACGATTGCTGCAGCTAGCATGGCTGCATGGGGGCAAGTAGGATATACATATACAGTACTCTATGTACGTACTCCATGCATTGCATTGCTCATTTATTTGCTCACCTGCAGCCTGCTGCCTGCCGCGCGGCTGCGCAGCTGTGCGGGAATCCGGCACGGAAAATCGCATCCCGGCCCTCAGGCGGCCGCCTCCGTGCGTCGTCGTCGGCCGCAGATGCATGGCGTCATGACATGCAGGGAGGCTAGGACCTCTCGATCTCCAAGGTCGACAAACTCGACACTGATATATAG
This sequence comes from Microstegium vimineum, assembly GCA_022036555.1. NCBI lineage: Eukaryota > Viridiplantae > Streptophyta > Magnoliopsida > Poales > Poaceae > Microstegium > Microstegium vimineum. The sequence goes on along the minus strand of CM039119.1, from coordinate 48,785,676 downwards.
GGCATGTTTAGATTCCTTGTCAAATGACAAATAAAATTAGCAAATCTTTTACTAATTTCTAGTGTTTGGATCTCTTAGCAAATGATAAATGGTAAATGACACATATAAAGACAATTATACCCCTAATAATTACACTCTCATTCACATGTCATGCATAGGAGGGAGGGATATGAGTGGAAGGATTTTCTATTTGTCTTTATTTGCCACTCCAAAGTGGCAAATGACAAATGACAAATTTTTGCTCTTTTACTATTTTTTACCTTACATGTTTGGATCCATTTATGTAAAGTAACAATTCTTTTGTTCTTTTGCCAATTTAATAATTTACTAAGGGGATCCAAACATCCCATATTATATTAATAAGATCATACTAGTATCGATTTCGCAAAATGTACGTACTTCAGCCTTCTTGTTCTCTATTCTAGGTAGTATCGATGAAGTGGCCCCATAGCAAAAGAAAGCGCTGTATTCTGACTATCTGATTGGATCGGGGGTACCAATCAACCCCAAGCATATCCTGCACTGGCTTGATTTCCCTGGAGATTTGGTCGGCTTACGACTAGACGGTGGTCCTCCCATTTGCCAGAGCTTACATCTAGCTGCAGTGATGCTGTCGAAACAAAAATCCCAAGCCCAATAAGTACATTTTATTAACCTCGTATATAATTCCTCAAGCATACGGGCTGTTCTACTTGCACATTCTTGCAACAACAGGAAGCGTCAGGTCAGCAGCATCCAGGCCTTCTTGCAACAGACATGTACAATACAGAAACAACTGCCAGCACAGCAATAAAGTGCCCCCAAACCGTCCAAATGTATTTGAGCTCTACGCCTATGCTGTGGGTGTGGGATTACAATGTGACAATATATACACATTTCCAGATTTTCTATCGCACGCGTTCATTTTCGCCAGCCTGCAGGAACTCCCATTGGGCTTGTCTGCGTGCAGCAGGAGCATTTGGCCAACTTGGCTTTGCTGGCACCGTACCTCAAACACGATCATGCTTCTTGGACTTTGGGCTCGATGCTTTGTATAGCCTGCAACTACAATCCAAGTAGGTCCCAAACCCCCCCAATCTTGTCAGATATTTGTAGTACAGCTAGGGCCTTTGGTCTGTGGGTGAGCATGACCAACTCAGCACAGCCCAAATGCACAGCTCTTATGTACCATACATTGTATCCTTACATCTCGTTACAATGCCAGCCTCTGTGCACTGCATCAGCAAAATGGAACTCATGTGTGAATACGTCAAAGTTAGTTGGTCGGGCAAATTTCTTGTCTTGCCTTTTGAAAAAAAAAAGTTAGTTCGATGTAAACAAAACTATAGAATTGATTGTACATAGATTTCTCCAAGATTTTACTTAGGTAAGCAACTTCCAAGACCCACAACTGGGTGAGTGATGCGATTGGTTTGTCCCAGATGTACTCACCAAGCAAATTAACAAAACCTTTACAATTTTGTAACTGTAAATTGGATCACTAATTATGAACTCTTGCAATGGTAGTACATACCTTAGTAAGAAGAACTCCGAACTTCAACAGATGTATTGAGTAACTCAAAATTTAGAGAGATGTAAACCAATCAGCAATAGTTCTTGAGAGGCCTCTTGTTTCACTGAGAGCCAATGATTTCAATCCTTGTGCAATGGCATCTGCTGGAGTGTATTCTGGACCAACCTGCCATTTGACATCCTGTAACACAGCAAAGGTGAGTGACTGGCACGGCTGAAACATATGAACACAAACTTTCCGAAATGGTAAACGAAATAAGAGCACTAAATTCTCCTTAGTGTAAAGCAGTGAATTTGAGCATGCTAAGGCCTTGTTTGGATGCGCATGTATCTCCCTCAAACCACATGGTTTGGAGTGGATTGGAATGGATATTAGTTCAAATACACTCCAACACATGTGGTTTAAAGATGATACATGCGCATCCAAACAAGGCCTAAATGGTGGTGAAACCCTAAAATAACATCAGCTTGGTTACTTTCATTCTAGTGAGGTCAACAAGTAGAGACTAGAGACTATTATTGGTGGTGAATGAAATAAGGTGATGCACTTGCACATAACTTTCAGAATTCCTTTAAGTAACCATTTTTCCATACAATGCGTGAATGAAAAGAATGCCAGATCACCTGTATACATGGAGTTAGATGTGTTCCTGACAGTATGACCTTCTTTATTTGTCCACCGATTGAGTCAACGCGGGGTCTCAGGACGTCTTCAACTATGTCTGTATCATCAATAGCATCTACACTGAATTTGACCTACGAGACAAAAAAATAAAATAAAAATTAAAACACTAACCAGAACAGCTATAGAGAAGTTGGATCAGATAGATGCAAGTTTGTCAGTACCAATAATGTATTAGGTACGCTGTAGGAATTCTTGCAGAATTCACGGTTTTCAGGTGGTGTTGGTTTGAATTCAGACACACCTTCTGTAACCTGCAAATAATATGGGAAACAGTACCATCATGACACAGATGCACGTGCACTGAAGCCTGAAGGTCAGCAGAAGTCTAGCACAGGACATGCATGTACTGAGGACAGTTAAATGAAAAAAAAATACACGGGCTACTTTCTAACCTGAAAGAAATAGCAATAGATGAGTCTATACAGTACCTGATTCATCACTGATGGTAACTGATCAATAAATTTGCTCAGAGATACCATAGCTTCTTGATCATACTCACGTAAAAAACCTCCAGCTAAATCAAACAGAGCCTTCCATGCATCTCCTAAAGTCATGAGATCACATCTTTTTAAAACATTACATGAAGTATGTCAAGCAAAAGTCCATATCCTTGTTTCGGTCTTTCATTTTACAATGTCAGCAGACAACAGTGCACACTTTTACCATGTCAGAAGGTTATATGTTATTACGTGTGGCAGCAGCAACAAGATATCATGAAGCACTGAACTCGAGAAGCTACAAACTATAATTAAGAGCAAACCATCAATGCTAGACATGGGCCACATGGCAATCAGGTTGCTTGCTCAATGGATCCGTAATGGAAAGCTTGTGATAAAGCATAAGTTTGTTATGGCTCTTTCAGCCAAAACAAATTTATTAAACAGATAAATGACAGATAACATGATAAGCTAAGTTGTAACCCAACAATCACCTGATGCATTCCTGGCCACTGAGTAAACAGGCGAGGCCTCCATCATAGGCATCAGTTGACTAAAAAGGGGCCCTATCTGCATAAAACAAATATACTATTAAGAGAGAGTAACTTCCAAAGGCCAGTAGGAAAGAGCACAAGGTAGCATTTCACATTTTAGACTGAAATCAGCTCTAAACACAAATTGTTTGTTGGAAGCTCGGAAAAGAAGTATTGAGTAGCAACATATATGTTCCTCAGATACAACTAACACTTTCTCATTCCAAAAAAAGTGTTATGAAGGCATGATACGTTTGCTATGCTCATTTCTGGACCAAAATTACTGATCCTAAACTTTTGCCCCCATTGAATTCGCAATAAAATTAGCTGACTGTGAACACATCATACCTATGGCCAAATGCAATTTTAGTATTTTGGTTTCCCTTTTTTAGCTGAAAGTGGCAATGCCCTTCATACAAGACATTGGACAAACAAAACACATGACAGTAGTGGCTGCAGTACAATATAAGAGAACATCTACATATGCACGGTATGAAGCAAGGTTAGACGCATGAGCAAGGGTTGCCTAGCCAATCTCAAATATTATTTAACATTCTACAATGTTAAGCCAATCTGCTGATCTGCAAGGGTCTGATCCAAACCAGAACAATTAGCCACCAACCATTCGGTGACACTGGATGCCACGACATAAATAGAGTAGTATAGCTCAATTATGCAATGAATGCAAAACGACCACTCGGCTGTGTCCATAAATAGGTTAGTATAACTCAATTATGCATCCTTAAAGCATTTTCTTAATATCAAGACAAAAGTACTTTCTTTCAAGTTTCAACTAATAAATGGGTTAAAATGATTCAGCACAAAAACCATTTGTATTTATTATAACTCAAAAATCCCAATGTGGCTTGAATAGTTCCATGAAGTGGCTTAAATTTACATTCCAAGGCCCTCTTATCAATTAGATGCTGGCCTAAGTATTGGTGCCATTTTACATTTTTACTCTGGCGTAATAGATCTCTGTGACTGCAAGGAAAGGATATCGTGGATCTAGCTCCTAACCTCATTGCTTGCATTTCCAAATGAACTATCAATAGGCAACTGTGCAGGAAGCTATGCTTGACAACAAATTGATATCCTGCACAGTTTTTGGGTGCCAAGATGCTGCCCGTTCTTCATATGGCTCGCAGTACACAAATGCTTCTGGACACTGGACAGCAAACAGATTGTCCTGTAAAGGGCTGGCACATCCAACTGCTTATCTACTTTGTGAACAGGAACGCTGCTAGACAGCAGACAGATTGACCCGTAGGGGGGTGTCACATACTCTCATCCAGCTGCTTGTCGACTCTGTGATCAGGAGAATGAAATGACAACACACATCTTGGTATTTTGTGTGTTTGCATGTCAGTTATGGTTATAATATTCATCTGGATGATTGTCTTACCAGACATCTCACACCTTGGGGTGATGAGACAGCTTTCAGTGATTGCTAGAAAAGGTCATTCCAAGAAATTAGACAAATAGTAGACGAATATGTTTAACTCACTAAGGATTCTTGATTTCTTGGGGCAAGGCTGTTATGGAAACACTGGAACAATTGTGTATTCAATGGAGGTACTCCAAGTATGCAAAGAGATGAGCACGAGGCCATGGACAAAAAAGCTATCCAGAGATGCAGGGGCGCCTCGGCTCTTTTGGTGTTGTTAGGGGCTTAGTGAGCTCTGTTGTTGGGTTGACTGCAATGTTACTATGGCGCATCTGAAAACTTGAAGTTAGTGTTTGTGTGCTTATTTTCTTGTGCGGTTTGGATGAGTGCCATGTGTATTTATTGTTTGGACCTCTCTCTCTTCTTAATGCAATGATGTGATGCCCTCCTACATGTTTGAGAGAAAAAGAAGGGCATCAAATTTTAGATACTCAACTGTCCACTACTCACACAAACATATTATATAGTTCAACAAAAGAGAAAGATATTGTTGAAAACCACACATTGACACTAGGTTAGCCTACAGTCAACACCCTCTTTCCTTACTTTTCAGGTATTACTAGCAAGAAGAGTTGAACCAGCAACTTGTGTCTCTACATACTAAATTTACGTCCAGATTTTCTCGTAGTCGAAGTTAATTAGAAAGTTCAGGATCAATTCCTCTACTGATCCATACATAACTTTACTCCTTTCTACGCTTGCTAGTCAGCATCTGCATGTTGCTACTCTTATGCAGGGAAACATTGAGCCCTTGTTTGGATGCGCAGGTACCCTCCTCAAACCACATGTGTTGGAGTGTATTTGAACTAATTTCCAGTCCAATCCACTCCAATCCATGTGGTTTGAGGTAGATACATGGACATCCAAACAAGCGCTAAGGTGGTTTTAAACCACACCCATTAACGATAAGGTAAGAAGCCCAGGACTAAATACCTGTTCAAAGTAAGGCACAGCCTCCGAAGCTGGCCTATTGTTGAATGAGACAATGGCGTTGGCCTAAAATGAGGACAACCCAACAGAAGCGGTCAGAATTATATCAGATTATATGCAATATTAAGGATAACAAAGCTTTTAGTTTACTCGTTATACTGAATTATTGAACAATCCAAAACTCTGCAGACAGATTTCTTATCAATGAAACATCAGCGGACCTCTGGTATCTTTTCTGAGAAGTAGCTTCCCACTAGCAGCTGAAGCAGTGCCCCGTTGCTGCAAACCTCACAACGGAACAATTAAATGACCGAATACAAGACATCAACAAACCCAGAGCTCAAGGCTTCCTCGAGTCAAATCATCGAACAAGTGGCCTGCGACAGTCCTTGCTGAAATCACCTGTGGCCAACAAGTAGAGCGGGAGCTCCGCGATGTCCAGGGCGCTGAGGCCGACCTCCGGAGCCCCGACGAGAGGAGCGCGTCGTAGCAGGCATGGAACCTCTGGAAGACCTCCCGCGCGGCGGCCTCGTGGTTGAAGTGACGTTGTACGGTACGCACACGACCAGAAAGCCCTCCAGCGCAGGAGCTCCAGCAGGTAGCTGCGAGCAACCAACCAACCGCGCGACGGATGAGCCAAGCGCACCAGTGCGGGTCCAACCGAACCGAATGAACACGTTTTTGCGTCCCAGTGTGGCCGACCACGGAATGGAATGGAACCCACGCGTTAACGAACTTACCCGTAGGTGACCTCGGGGACGGCGCCGATGAAGGCGCCGCCGAGGAACTTGATGACCGCCAGCGGGCGTCGGCCGCGCGGGGGCGGGAAGATGAGGCAGGAGTGCTCTCGCAGGTACGGCTTCCTCAGCGGTGGCGCCGTCCTGGGACTGGGGGGCCCGAGTACGGCCAGCGAGCCGTCGGGGCTGAGCGACGCGCGGCAGGGGAAGAACCCTCTCGATGGTATGGCCCGGCGGGCGTGACGGCCACGGGTTGGAAAGGGGCGGGGGTTCGCGGCGGGAGAGGCGGCCGGTGCGAAGCAGAAGAGGTGAGCCGCCGCCATGGAAGGGAGCAGGTGAATGAAACACGGTGAGCCGGTGAGATGAGACGGGCCGCGGGCAGGCGCAGCTGAAAGCCTGAAACGAACAGTCGAACACGAGCTGACAATTTGGCCACGAGGCCTGCGGCGTGGCCGGGCGTTTCTGCCGTGGACGAGGGAAGCCTGTTTCTGCGCTGCTGTGAGTAGGGATGAAAACGGTCCGTTCGACCGAATTCGCTTACAGAAGTTTGACCTATCTATATCCGAGTTCGAAGATTAACATCTGATATCGTATTCGTATACGAATATTAAAATCGACATATTTATAATGTCGATATCTAATCGTATCCTATCCGATATTTCTCATATTATTCGTATTCGAATCCGAACATAAATATGAAAACAAATACAATATCAACAACATCCGTTCGTATCCGATCCGTTTTCATCCCTAGCTGTGACCCTGTGACCAGGGAAAAAAAATAGGATGGTATCCATCGTGCTCTTGTACATACCGGTCCCGATCGTCAGTCACCTGTTCAGTCTCATAGATTCAACGGCACTCATCAGCTCGTCTTTCGTATGAATGGACCAAGTCAATTATAGATCAGTGCACGTGGATAAAAAAAATTAAGTGCGTTTGATCCATGAGACTATGGCCGCACGGCTGCATGCCACGTATTGACTCAACTGCCGGCTTGCGGATAAATCGATGTCACTGAACTTGTCGCAGCTCTCAAATCCAAACCAAGACTTTGTATAATTCCAGCAAAAAACTGAAGGAATTACAGTTATATAAAGTTGCATTGAAACTCCCACGTTAGTAGGCCTTATTTAAATGTTATCATATTCACCTTAATCCACACGTGTTGAAATGGATTGTAGTATAACTCAAACTAAATTTCACCCAATCCAACCCAACACATGTGGATTGAGATGATTATGATAACATAAAAAAAAATAGACATTAACTGGAAGTGTCATCTCATTCATATTTCTCGGCAATATTACAGAATTTACAGTTGCACAGACGAATCAGATCTAAGATGAGCATTATGAAGTACGAACAGAGGTTATACAGGATTATGCTGACACGGAAGACATGACTTTCAGAATGAGAACCTAGCCAAAAGCATTGCAGGTTTAATGCCTGGCAATTTTCCATGTAAACCTCAGTAAATTTAGCTGTACAGTCATACAATTGGACTAAAATTACAGCTATACAATAACAATGATAGGACCGGGGGAGGGACGAGACATCACCTGATTAGCTAGCACTGTCCTTGTACTGGAACTACTTTATATACAATCTATGATGGCAAAATTTGCTACCTCAAAACTTGGGTGTGCTTGTGTCCAAAGACTCTGAACAAAAGCACGGTATGTGGTCGAAGTCAATCTGTATGAAGAAATCATAGATCAAAGTCAGGTGCAAACTCATCATCTACTAGTTCCTCTCCCTAGGCATATCCAACAACTTAGGTCATTTTGTTCTCCCCCCACCTGCATTCATGGTAACAGTGAAATGAGTTAGAAATTTATAGGATGGCAAAAGTGAAACTTCGACTGTGTCTGAAGAACAGACCTTATAACGTAGGGATAGGGAAGAAACCATTCCCATTTGGATAATCCAACATAGAGTAGTATACACACTTGCCAAGTATAATTTGACCTGGATACTCCAGTTACAGATCCAAAAGCCACTCCATTCAGCACACACCTCGGTCTGATGAGCAAGGAGCTAACCGAGCACATACTCTTTGCAGCCAGCAAGTTGCGCTGCATCAGAATATTCAGTTGCATTTTTAACATGGTACATAGAAAAACTCTTCACCATGCGAATATGTGCATGGTGATTCATCCTTGTTGGAAGCTCACCCATCGTTAATGCTCTATTCTTCTGACCCTCATCACACAGATGTATCCTTCTGAACAGGCTTTTGAGGGAAGAAAAAGATAGCAAGCAAGGAGCAGATACTTAAGCCGATAACACCATCAAAAGGATGCAAATTGTAAGTGCTAATCATCCAAAACGGAGTTTCGGGTTTGGGTGTTAAAAACCCACTGCTTTGTACTAAATAACTGGCAGTCATGATTCCAGAACGCAGGCCAATGGGTGCAGCAAGCTTTCCTTGTGTCCTCTGCTTAAGCCCAAAAAGCACCAGAGAAAGAAGCAAGAAACCTGGTACTGAGGGTAGCGACCTGTCATCCAATTGTATTGATGTCACCATTTTGCAAATGGTTTGCAACAGTGAAACATGCTTGAATACAAAAAACATGGATAAAATCATACATAGGCATCACAACTGAATACTTCATATCTTTTGAAAAAGGGCAACTAGTTAGTTCATTGATGTGACATATCATGCTTGGTTTTATAGTACCATAAGGTATGCACAGACAAAATAAAGTTCATTGCATCCTTCATCCCCCTTTTCAGATCCCTCCTCGTGCACCACCTAGTGTCATAGACTGTAAACCCCCTCCCCACCCAAAAAAAAAATCAGACTCAGACTCAGACTCAGCACTGCAATAATTATATCTCCCAAGTCTAGTGATGGCTGCCTTGGCATTTACCAGCAGTTGCATGGAACATGTATACATATCAATAATGCCTTGCTTGGCTGCACTCTAATCCACATCTATTGGGGTGGACTGAAGTGCAGTCAAACAAGCCTAAAAGTGCTGAGAGGTGAGAGGTGATGGTGGGACAGAATTGACGTACCGATGAATTAGAGAAAACACAAGTCCAGATATCAGAATGGCATTGTAGTAACCAAGATCAACAGCAATTTCCTCTGGAAGCCATGATCTGAAAACCATTTCTTCCACCACAGCAATGCTAGTTGCTGTGGCAAGCCCTCGAAGAGCTAGCAAAAACACATTACTAGAAGACTTGATAAGATCAAGGGGTCTAGCTAAAGATGAAGAGAACCCTGTCCGAAAAGTTGCAAAACCGAGTAGAATGCTTATCGAGTGCACCAACCCTACAACCGTTACACCTCCAACCAAACCTTGAAAAAATTCTCGCAGCTGCAATAAAACATCAACAGTTATATACTATATACATATAAACCAGCACTCTTCAGTTCTCTGAGAAATACCAAGGTGGCTATGAGATTATAAGTTTATACCCTAGATGAAGACCAAATATTCATCCCATATTCCTCAACTGGATCCTCATAGCCACGTATCCGTTTGCCCCACAGCATGACAAGTATCATTATAGAAACGTACAATCCAACAATGCAAGCATGTCCGATAATCCCAGTTGAAGCACTTATTGTCCAACTTTGAACAAGTGTTGGCAGTAGAGGAATCACAACAGGGGACCATAGGATGAGAACCATTAAAGAAAAGCCCATAATCCTATAATGCAAACAAGGAACAGTTTAAAGACAGCACTACAGAAAACTGAGCACAAATACTCTAGAAAAGTATACGAAATAAACACAGTACATCAAAATATGTCATGTGGGGACTGCACTACAGACGCCGAGCCCGTACCAGGGATGCCTCCAGGGCCATGCAAGCCGCCCCTGCCACGCTGTAGGCGTGCGTGCTCGCCGCGCAAGCGGCCAGTTTGTTATCCAGCCTCATTTAGGCCTTAATTTCAGCTAGCCTTCCAAGTTTGTTAGAGGGGGGACCTATTTATTTGGATGTAATCGTGGTGATCAGTTTCAAGCAATAACAAACTATTTCCTAATCTATCTCCTCTCTTAATCCCATCCCCTTCACCGTTGAGTGCTCGGAGAAAACTCCGATGCCATTACCGGCCTAGGCTACAAAACTCCGTAGCCGTAGCTGTGGTCCTGCTACCCTTGGGCACAACGCCCTTTACAATTTTATGAATTACTCCCTCCGTTCCAAATTATAAGTCGCTTTGACTTTTTTGGTTCATCAATTTGGCTATATATCTAGACATATTATTATATCTAGATACATAGCAAAATGGATGTACTAAAAAGTCAAAACAACTTATAATTTGGAATGGAGGGAGTACTAACATAAACCATCTGATGAAGAGATACGAATTAAGTTCTTGTTCTCAATTCAATTGTTGTTCTTGCGCATAAGTACGTAAAACTAACCTCTGAAATAAGGGCCGCTCACTGATACGTAAGAATGAGATAAGCCTACCAGTTAAGCTCATAGCACCACGAATTCCGCCCCAGAGTAGAGCAATTTTTCCAATGAACCTCAAAATTCCACCCTTTTGTCCCAATTCAGCTAGAACTGCAACAAGCCTGCTTGCACAAAGTCAAAACATGATAAATATATTCACAGAAAAAAGAAAAAAAAAGAAAAGGAGTAAAGACAAAGGAACAAAACAATAGTAACATTAACAGACCTTTCATGATCAACCTCACCATCACCCTTTGTGGGAACTACCGGTCCTGCAACAGACATGGCTTTCTCAGCAAAACTGCTCATCAAACTGTTCTCGCTCTTTTTCTGTGCAGTTTCCTCATGTTTGGCACTTTCTATCTCAACTGAATCCTTGCAATTTTCATCCTTACCATCATAGTTTCCATCCTTATTTTTCTGAAATATGAAAGTAGAATGTTTTATAAAAGAATGTCCCGATAAGAAGAAATAGAAAGATTTAAGGCAAATTTTGCTATGGAATATCAAACAGACGTGGTATTGGCTAGTTCCCACCGCAAATGCTGAAATTTGCCTGGTATCATTATGAAATCGCGGTCATTTTTTGTAGGACACCGCAATGATTATTTTGTTCTTTTTTTTTTGAAGAAACAGGACAGGTAGCCCCCTAATTGTTTTGTTCATTTCAGATCTGCTCTGCGGAGAGAGAAGTTGGGAGGAATGACCTGTTTGCCCTTATATTCCTCCTCTTCTTCCCGGCATTGTGAAGGTAACCCTCTTTCTTTCTTTCTGTTTTCACATGCCGCTGCCGCTTGACTTGTCCCCTCCCACGTCACCTGTCATGGGCCAATATAGCCGTGACGGGCTAAAGAGGGTCCATGGGATAACTAGACCTAGGCTATGCTTTTCATGGCCGAGATCCGTGTCTTCTCTGGTGAGGTTTTCCCCTCCGCCGCAGGCTTGGTTGTTTAGAAGAGAGAGAGATTAGATTGATAATACTTTGCTTACCATTGAAAGGATACATCTCCCTTTATATATATAGGGAGGTTTCGACTCGACTTGACCTACAAGTAAGCCTAGCTCCCAGACTCTTCCTAAACCTAACGCTACAGTACTTGTGGTACTGTTCACGTTGTCGCTACAGTACCCGCGGTACTGTTCACGCTGGGCCCATTTGGCCCGACTTGGGCCTGACACCTCTTTAGCCCGTCACGGCTATATTGGCCCATGACATCACCACCACTCCAACTCTCTTTCAGCACCCCCTCCCCATTCCCCACTCCTAAACCTCCAACTAAGTCGAGGACCACCACGAGTGCCTGCGCCCCATTTTCTCACCTCTCCATACTCTCCTGCTCAATGCTGCGCTGCTGCCACATGTACCAAGCCCCAGCCGAGTAGTAGGAGCGCCACTACTCACACAACTTATCCGTCTGTGACGGGGGACACATGTCCTTGTGGGAGTAGAGCATCTGCACGACATGGAAGTGGGCCGATGGTACAGGATGCATCGGCTGAGGGAGTGCAATGGGTGGTGTGTGCAATGGAATACCAGGGGCTCATGGGTGTCGATGACAGTGGCGAGGGCAGGGTCTGCGGCGCGCAGGTAGCGGCCGCACCCACCTTGCCCTTCGTGAATAGGGGTTGGCTCGTGATCGAGAACGTCAGGAGAGGATGAAGAACTGACGTGTGGACCCTGAGGGAAAAAAGGACATTTCTAAACATTCTCTCTCCTGAAATCTCAGAAATGAATAAATTAATCGTTCTGATGTCCTAGACAAATGGCTGGGTGTGGCGTAGCCAATACCATGTTTGTTCAACAGTAAAACTTGCCTAAATAAAAAATGAACCACTCCTTTAATGAAGTATATCAAAGAAAAAGAACTATGTATGTCTTATATAGGAATGAAAACCACTACTTGATACTTCACGAAACTTTCTCACAAGAAAAAACTAGGCTTAGACCATCATCCATGTTTTGTGTGCTAAAGGAATCAAACACAGAAAAGAAAATCATGAAACATGTTTTATTAATCTCATCCAGCTAACCTTAAACATGGTGAGAGGAATTTGGGAAACAAATATAGCAATATAATGTAGACTATAGAGTAACAGGTCCAAAGGAAATCATAGACAAGAAAATGAAGTTGGGATAGTAGCTTACTTGATTATGTGCTACCAAAGCAGAAGCACCTAGGGCAGCCGTCACAGCCCCCACCATCATACCTTGACCCTGTGACTTTGTCATCTCCTCCTGGTTGTCCACACTGGTTTGTTCAATATTATTATCGTCTGTATGTGCTTTTCCACTATCCGGAACATTCACTTTGCTGCTATCCTGAACAATAACTTGCTCACCCAAGATATCTGACTTAATTGATGCTTTCATATGGTCACCATGCTTAGAGACAGCAAAATGGAAGCAATGTCTCAAACATGCCAAAGTTACACCAACTATGACACCGACAGGAAGAATGTTCCTCAGATGCTGAGATTTCAGAACTGCAGTTGATACAGCTTCAACAACATTAGTTCCATGTGTTGAACCAAACTTGACAATTGTTGGACTTCTTTGCACGCGTGTCACTGAATAAAACTCACAGTCAAGGACAACAGTTTTAGAAATTTCTGCAGCAATCTGTTCTACATCATTTGCAAGACTTCTTTCAAGTTGCTCAGTATCTGTTATCCCTATTTTGCGCCCCACTTCAATTTTAAGGGCACTTGATAGTTCATCTCTAACAAAGCATGTAAGTGCCTCTCTCAAATCATTACCAGGTATTGACCTGGTTGCTACTGTATTATTCCATGTATTTGACTTGTACGTAAAGTCTGGAATTTTTTCTGGTATAAAGTAGGGTGGCTGAACAGCTTTGTCCATCTTAGATGACCCTTGTGAGGATTCAGAAATGTCATTTTGCACATTGTGCATCTGGTCTGCGATTTTCCATTTACCCTCTTGTGGATCAAGAAAAAGATCAGTTGCTGAATTAGACTCTGGTATTTTGAGTTGCAATTGTGTGTAAAGAAATTCATGAAGGTACATTGCATACTGTGCCTTCAAGTAAGAGTTGACAGCTATATCTAATAAATAGTCAGGCAAGCCACCGACCTGCTTGATACCATCAGCATCCACATGATCACCAACTTCGTTTCCTCGGTAATATCTCATTTTTCCTCTACCATCTGAAACAATGCTTAAATTGGGATTTCCCTCACCAAAAGCACAATCAGCTTTGGACATGATTGAGTCGCTTTTTCCAGGACTGCTACCTTCTGGTTGTTTAGATGATTGGTGTATATCTTCTCCACTTGATGTTTTCTCTGTATTCTCTTTTGCATGAGATTCTGTCTCATCCACAGAAGTGCCATCATCATTTCCATCAGAATTTTCACCATTCTCAGAATCCTGTTGTTTCTGAAACTGATCAATCATATTTTCAAGAACTCCAAATACACTGTTGACAGCCATTTGAGTTGAGTCATCAAACCCAGTTAATGCATCTAATGCCTGTGTCACAGTAATGGGGGAAGGTTTCGATCCTTCTGTTTTAGGGACTTGCGTGCTTTGATCATTCACATTATGAGCAGCCTTATCTTCACCTGTGCGAATTGTGTCACCTTCCTTCGCTGTTGTGTTAGATTGTAGATTCTGGTCTGTTGTAGCATCTGCTGATTGCTCCCCTTCTTTAGAAGCCCTGTTAGAGTTGGTCACTGACTGATCATCAGAAAACTGCATTGGAGTTGTTCCATTGTCCTGTTGGGTTATATGCTTCCCTTCACTGTTATCATTGGATCCATAGTTAGCTTTATCTGATTTATAAGGTTGTTCACTTCCAATTTCTGTCACAGTTACAACAGGTTCAGAAGTTTGAGAAGGCTTTCCTTCTGATGATTCAATGCCTTCTCCAGGTTTATCATCATTTGTCATATTAATGTCTTTCCGATCCCCCTCAGAAGCGGTTGCAGAAATCCTGTTCTGATCAGCCATCTTAGCATCCTTAAGCCCACTTTCATGATATGAATCTTTGAGCTTTTCCTGGGCCAATGTCTTGGTGGTAGTTGGTCTTACATTGTTCCAGCCAAGTCTATTCAATGCATCTAAACTGAAGGTTTCTCGTTTGGAATTTAAAATTTCAGTTACAGAAGCTGTAAGTTTTCCACGCACATCTTCAGGTACAGCTTCTTCTAGAGCTTTCGCAAGAGTCTCCCCTTGCTCCACAGCTACCAGGACCTTATAACAAGAAACAAAAATGTAACTTGTAAGCAGCTTGATATACATGTTCTATAGTACCCAAAATTCCTGACTTCAACGCACCTAAAGTTTCCAATGTTCAGATTTCTAGCACACCTAACTTTTTCCATCCACTGCAGTTATCCATGACAAAAACACCCACAAGCCTAGTCCCAACAAGACATTGCTTGTTATCGACGTCTCAGTCACATGCCCAATTGAACAGTACACATACTGCGAGAGCTTGTAGCCATCTCACCAACCAACCAATCAGACACTTGCTCATGTACCACAGGGCCTGCTGGATGTCAGGGAGCAAGGAGGCCAAGGGAGGCCGTGCAACTTGCTCTGCAGGCCATACTACCTGCTGGGTGCCCGGGCAGGCAGTGCAACCCCAGCAGAAGGCCACCAGGGACCCTGTGAAAGAGAAAGCAAGCTGCTTGGTGACCTACAGGAGGCATGGGCCTGGCACGGAAGAGCTACTCAGACACCTTTGTCTCATTGTCTGTGAACAGACATGAGCGGAACGAGAAATAGGAAAAATAGCAGTAGCAGAAAAGGATCGTGGGCATTCTGGTACTTCTCATTGCGAATTAAAAAGGAAAAATTGTGAAAACAGTACTAGTGGTTGACAAAGTGCTAAAAGAAATTTATGTTTGAACTTTGGTACTATTAAAGTGTGACGAAACCATTCGCTGCTAGTTTGCTTAAGTCAGGAACTTTGGGTGCTGTAGAACCAATTTCGCCAATTTAATATACCTGCATACCTTCTTCTTCTGATCATCATTGAGAGTACCAGGCATTGTAGCATCTAGCATATTCATCACAAAACTTGCTGATTGTAGTACCCGACCTTTCTCAACATCTTCAGAACTCTCTTCTAACTCTTCTTCCAGATCTTTGTCTACAGTTCCTATGTCACCATTATTTTTCAATTGCCCATCTTTGTTTTGAGCACCTGATTTTTTTGCAGAATCAACTAGCAGTCCATTTATTCCATGTGGAACATTATTATACAAAATAAGTTCAGAATGCTGACTGAAACTATTTCCTTTTTGAGGTTTCCTCTTCACTTGAGGTTCAACAAATGCTAGACCTTTGGACGGGTTAATTGTGATGTCCACATCTTTGATAAGTGGATGGCGACCCTTCAGAAGAGCAAACTCTACTGCTGATAACCACTGCATATAATAAATGCAAATAACAAGTACAGTGATAATTTTGAGTTTAGTGCACCAGCTTAAAATACACATAATGTAAGCACATACATGCGAGATCGATAAAATGTTAAATCCATGGGACACTGCAAGTAATAATGTTGACTATTTTTGCTTACAATGGTCATGCATGCTATAACAACAGAGCAAAAAAATGAGGTTGTAGGTGTACATCAATCTTCTGTATGCTACTGGTTCTTGAACAAATTATCTATTTTTAGAAGGAATACTTGTACAAATTAGTTACTGGTGTTTCTGTGAAGAAATCTTGTTAAGGAAATAAAATACACATGTCTAATGCTTGAAGTGGTATAAGAATGCTTCCATCAGGGTCCTAGAGAAAATAAATAGAAATATATTTTACCTCTAAGGCAAGATTCTGGCACCATAACACAGTGTATCTCTGAAACGTGACGACAGTGGAGTGTACACCAGAACAAAGGAGAAGGCTTGTGAAAGGATTTTCTGATATTGAACTGCGGGGCAATGCAAAAAGCGGCACAGTCCCATCGTCACTCTGCAGTATAGCATATATTCAAATTAGATAATAGAAATATGGTGTTCACAATGCATGCACGAAATCTCAGAATGATAACGCTCATTAACTTTTGATATCCAGACAATGGAATTACTACAATATGCAAATAACAAGTTAGGTAAGCTCTAGTATTGCTTATATTGTTGAAAACTATACCTGTATAAATAGTAGAGGTATTTTCACATGGGCAACTGACAGCCTTGTGCTAATTTCAGCATAGAAATCATGAAGAGTATCAAACCCATGTGAAACCATGGATATAGCTCCATCGAAGTCCCTCAAACAACTGGCTGATAAAGCCTTTTGAACATTGAAATTTTTAGCTTTACCTTGAAAGAGTTCCTGAAAGAATACGTCATCAGCTGTTTGACAATGCACTTACAGGGAAAAGGCTCTAAATACTTGTAACAATGCCATGAATTATAGATATCACAAGAGCAACTGGTCGGTAGAGTAGCTCAACTTTTACAGATCCTAAGCTTCAGTGAGGCACTACCACACTAGTACAGCTATTTCCTACAATGACCTATTGCTAGTTCTGTGGACCTATTGCTAGTTCTGTGGTCTGATATATGCACATGCTGACATGTGACATTGTCAGCATATGAACACATGAGACACATAGCAGAGGGGTTACGGTTTTTCTTGGAGAGCAGTGGGGATCAAACCTTATTAGCACGCAGAATATCAACCAAGCCAGTTGTGAGCTTTTCATCAAGAGCTATATGGTGAGGAAACGATCTCGTTGCTTCTTCTAGATCAAAAGGGTTGTCAATACAAACAGCAGCAGTAAGAGGAGTAGACTCTCCAACTTCCACGAGGTACTTTGTAAGCATATTTGCCCCGTAGCCCCATCCAACACCCATTAGTGTTGTCCAAGGTCTCTTGCTGTTTATAAACTGTACCGCTGTGCAGATATCATCACTGTCAGCTGCTGTAAATAACCTACATAAGAAGGTAGTTTAGAAGCCCTACAATTTCGAACAGATATCCATTCAGCTATGTTATAATCTACCCCCAACTGTAACCTGCTACTCATGTAACAGATCTGCAAAGTTTTTTTTTTTGCAGATCCTAATCAATCAAAGGTGGGGAGTGCTCCCCCCCCCCCCCCCCCTCCCTCAAAAAAAAAAGGTTCAAATTAGAGGTCACTTTAGTTTTGTCGTAAGTCAAACTTATCTTTGACCAAGTATATAGAAAGACGCATGAACAACTACAACATCAAACTTGTTTCATTAAATCCTCCATGACATACGTTTGGTAGATGGTATTGCATTTATTTGAACTTGTAGATAGTTTTGGAGTGCATGACTGACAATAATGGATCCATGGTGTTCCCATGTTGTAAGAATTTTCAGTGTCAGAAACATGCACAATGATTAGTAATGGGTCGGTAGAATAACAATAAGCTAACATTGTGTTTTGTTTTAGATAATGAGCTAACATTGTGGTTGATGACATTATCTGAATGTTACTCCATTGACATCAATCTGTACAGTGTACATTTCCAATTACTTTTTTGTTGCATTAAAGCAATCAGAATTGCTAGGTTGAACAAGCAATATTTCGTCTGAACTTTATTTAAGACGGTCTTCATAATGGACAGAAGTAATAATAGCATATATGTGGCATAGTTAGTTTAAAATTTTAAACTGAACATATATATTAGTAACGCCCTGGCATTGAGGGCCAAAAATCACAATTCAGGTAATGCAAATCAAGCAATGAACACATATTGAGATGTTAAAGTGGATTCCTATATATCAAGCAGTGCAACAAATAAGCATCCCAAATGAGAAGAAGATTATTCACCTTGGGGTAGTTACTGGGGAGCCACCACACCCTCTGGGGTTCATTACAATAGGAAAGTATCCATTCTTCAGCGCATCCAACACGAACACCTTGATGCTGCTCTCCATGCTCCCCTCGTGCGTGCCAGGCACTATAAGCACCGTGGAATCCAGCCCATGCTCTTTGTCCAAGTCCAAATTATCAGGCCAATCGAGCGCGATCACCCCGCCGTCCTCCAGGGCGATGCAAATCCTCTGGTACGAGATATCGCAGGCACCGTCCCCGCCGCGCACCACGGGGACGCAGCCCCTGCTCAGGTTCACGTAGTGGCGCTCCTCGGTGAGCAGGCGCTCGTTGACGCCGTCGAGCAGGACGCCACCGTCCTCGAAAGACACGGACGGGCAACGCAGCAGCACGCTGCGGTTGAATGGCGTCGGGCTGGTGAAGAGAACCCACTCGCCCGCGACATCCCCGCACACGTCGTAGTCCTCGGATTCCTGGGACGGCGGCGGGAGGCTGGTCCGGGACGAGGAGGAGGACCACGAGGGGAAGGAGGTGGCGACCGCGGCCGCAGCCGCGAGCGCGGCGGGGCCTACGAGCGCGAGGGAGGAGGGGAGGCTGGCGAGGAGGTCCGAGAGAGAGGCGCGGGGGGCGACGCGGTACTGGCGGTGGTGGTGTCGCTGCCGCCGCCGCCGCCGCTGGTGCCTCCGGAGGATGAGGAGGAACGGGGTCGGGGTGGGCGCAGCGCCCCGGCGAGGGAGATGCGGCGGAGGAGGGGGGCGGGAGGAGAGTTGCATCAGCGGCGGCTGTGCCGAGACGCCACGGGGACAAAACTTGGGAGTGGGAACGCGGGCGGCGGCGAGGGAAACCGGTGGAGGTGGTGTGGTGGAGGAAGACGCGGAAGGGATCGGGAAATGGGAAAAAATTGGAAACGCGACGTCGACGGGGACGAACGAAGGCTGGCGGCTTTTCGAGCGTAAAGCTCCCGCAGTTGGTTGTTTGTGCCTTTGTGGCATATAGCGGGCCGGTGGGGTCCAGTACGTTGAGTAGAATGCCTGACAGCGGGTCCCGGAAACTACGAGAGCGCGAAGTGCACGGCGCCGGTGGCGCGCGGCTGGCGGTGTGGCCGTGTGGGGATTTTGTGGGTGGGGCCTGGGACTTGGGCCACCTCCTCCTCGTGGCGCCGCTCGTTGGCGGCCATGCACCAGCACCACAGGAGTGAAGAAACACGTAAGCTCAAAAAAACAAAATTGGCTACAGTTTTTATCTTTATCCTAATTCATCCCTTTATGAGAGGAGAAAAAAATAATTTCACCCATAAAACTATTTTAGAAATATGTGTTTAAAAAAAGGCTATAAGTTATGTAAACAGATCCTTAATAAAGCTCTAAAGTTTTAAAAAAGATTTTGCTCCCTTAGTCCCTTTATGTTTTATTACTAAGTGTAGGTTTTTTGGTTTTGTTTAAATCAAATTTCTCTAACTCTAATAAAGTTATAAAAAGTAAACCAACACATACAACATTAAGTTAGTCCCACTAGATCCCCAATAAACTTGTATTGAAATTGTGTTGTCCACAATCAAGTTTGGCACGGAAGATCGCTCCTGCATGCTCTCTGCGTGGATCGAGTGTCTTTGCCACTGTACATATGGAAGCCATAGCGTAGTTTGACCTTAAAAAGATAGGCTTGAGTCAGGTGTTATCATGTCTTGCATGTAACCACCATGTTAAATGTTATCATTGCCTTGCATGTGCCAAACATGTCAACTCATGCTAAGACTCTTCCATTTGCATTCAATGTCTCCTTGACATCATGAGAGGGATTGTCTCTTTCTATGCATATCTTCATTCCCACGAGCTCACTTCTCTTTTGTGCAACACCTCAACCTCAATGCCCTTAGCAAACTTGAAGTTGGGCTAACATTGTGGCCCATGTCTCCACCAACACTATGGTAGGGCCTTTATCGCAAGACCTTTGCAATATGTCATCAGCATCATGACCTATCGGTAAGGCTGGACTAACGAGCCAGGGCTCGGCTCGTTAAGATAACGAGCCAGCTCGGCTCGGCTCGTTATCATAACGAGCCAGAAAGCCAGTTCGACTCGGCTCGTTAGGCTCGCGAGCCAGACAAAAATAAACATATAATATATGTATTTATTTAAATTTTGAGAATAGTAATAATATAAAAGTTATTTATTCATAACTCTTAAATCAAACAAAAAATAATATGTATTAATATATTATAGTACTACACTATACATATATTATATATATTTTATATTATATATAATGCATCTATAATCTATAATTGATTATTTATAATTCATTAAAAACAAAATAAACTCATTTAATCTTAAATTTATAAAGTTAAAGTCCAATCATTAACTAACTGTAAAGTGTAAAACATGAAGTCTTATAAAACTAATAAAGTTTATGGGTCAATAATTTTGGCTCATTAGGCTCACGAGCCAGCTCGCGAGCTAGCTCATTAACTAAACGAGCTAAAGTGCTGGCCCAGCTCGTTGAAAAATATAAACGAGCCGAGCCACTAACGAGCCGAGTCGAGCGAGCTATTGAGCTGCGAGCTTTTCGTCTAGCCTTACCTATCGGTGTGCGTGATAATAACAACTTATTTTTGTGCACTATGGTTGTGCCTCTCCTCTACTTCAATGACTTTCAACATATATTCCACGCTTACAACTTTGATGGATTACGATAAGAGCTCTAGAAAGTTCATTTGGATGAAGTGATGCACCACCTCAAGGAAGAGGCTTCTACCATTAAGTTGTGGTTAGCACATTTGGCTACACATTTGGAGTGTGTATAGCCTTGGGGAGAACATACCAAGATGGCTGAGCTTTTTGGCCCATGTTCTTCTATTTAGTTTCTCCAACAATGTTAGTCTTCGATTCTCTTGTAGCTTGCAGATCTACTGACTCTTTGGTGTATGAGGATACACATGTAAACACCACAGACTCTGTTGGTAATGACATGACTAGGATTATTTATTGCAGATATTTTATCTTCAATGAGGTGGTTATAAAGATGTGACACATAGATCTACCAAAAGATGCCCTAAGAGTAGGTCATCTAGGTGCCCTCAGGGACCACCACTCTTCCAATGATAGATCATAGAAGTATTGCTACATGTTTTCACCTTTAGGTGACTGGATACTATGGTATCCACTCAAGCTAACCTTGAGTACAATAGGGGCATAGAAGTGGATAAGGTGGGTGTCCCACTCCCCTTCATGTAATAACTAGAAAAGCAACCATAACACAAGCAACCCAATGGGGTTAGATGTGTAGTATTGGAGGACTATAGTTAGTAAACCACCATTCATGTTATTTGATTTGATGTTTTACAGTTTTCTTACCCTTGATGTAGATTCCATGTAAGTTGGTTCATGGCATGTGGTTACCATGCATGTGAGTACTCTTGTGACTTGGTCTTGTATTTTATGTGCTATTGGAGCCCATGGATGGTAACTCTAGGGGCTCATGCGGTTAGTGGCTTAAACAGTGTTGATTTGAGGGATGACACACTATTTAGGTTGGATAACCGAGAAGGGGTCCTCGTAGCTACTGCCAAACTATTATGGTGGAAGCTAGGGTTGAGAGGGGGAGAGGGGTTCAATCGAGGGCCTCTGCCCACAATGAAATGAGAGAGAAGGGTTTTCCTTCTAATTCATTCTTGATTACAAATGAAGTGATGGTTACCCCTTTAATAGGCAAGTCACACCCTAACCAATCTATCTTAACCTCCAAGTATTATAATCTAGACAATAAGCATGCTTGGCGCCCAGCTAACCCTAAGGATATCAAATGTTACCCCTTGCCACATGAACCTTCTAAAGCCTTTGATCGTGTTAAAAGCTAGTGCCTTGTTGGATTACTCAATAGAGGTCTGGGTGTTGACGGTCCTTAGCGTTAACTTTTTAAGCAATTATAAACATGATAATTGGATCAATCCAATATAATATCTAGAAATATAGGGCTTTAATTAACAATTTCCACGAGTTTTGGTGTTTCAATATTTTCCAGTGACTATTCCAGAAAAGCATATAAAGAGAATCAAATCAGAGAAGATATCGACTAAATCCCGCGGAGATACACATGCCATTCTACTCAAGGAGGATCCCGCAGACACCGGAGCAAAGTGGGGCCCCAGAGGCCGACCTGTGGGGCCGGCCGACATGGGGTGGGGTCGAGCGGCACCCCCCTGGGCTCGTTGGCCGCCGTCTTCTAGAAGCTTTCTCCACCGCCTTTGAAGATTGATGTGAGCCCTACGTGAAGTCGGTTTGATCCAACGGCTGTCGTGCATCCCACCGGACTATAAATAGGAGGGCATACCCCCCCTGAAGGCATCCCTGATCATCCTTAGATCATTTGGAGATCCATTCAGTCTAAGTCATAGGAGATCTAGTCATCCAGAGCCATAAACCCTAGTTCATCTAGAGTACTTTCTAGTTCATAGCATAGCCTAGTTAGATTTAAGAGTAGAGGAAGTCAAGATTCGATCTTGGACTCCCGACGTTGTCAAGAGATTGGAGTCTAGTATAGTTCTTATTCTCTTTTAGTATTTATTTGCAGTTGTATGATATTTATAGGCAACACTATTCTTCATTAATATGTTCTTGTTTACTTTGTTCATTGTCTACGTTAATATATCTAGTATAGTTAGTTTGCTATTGAGTTTATGCACATGTTTGTATAGCGCTTGTCTATTTGATCATATAGCGCGTGGTAGGCAGTATGTAGGCGTGGTGCTTAGATACATTGCTTATCTGCGGATGCCCCCAGTTGTGTCGGGTCGTGGGGTAGATCGTGGATGTGACATGTCCATTGAGTCCTTTGTAGCCCCCCCCCCCCCCCCCCGTGCAGTGGTTTGGTAGGGAGGAATTGTCAGGTTGAGGATATCTTGTTATATCTGAAGTTTCTGAACTCAACTCATCCTGTTCATGGCTCCATTGTGTTTGGGAATATTGGTAGCATTACTTAACAATGATTACTTGATGTACTTGCACTAACTAGCGTAGCTTTGACGGTAGCTAGAATACTTAGGAGTTATTTCTTTATTACTTGTATTGGATGACGCTTGTGTAGTGACTAGAATGCTCTAGAAACTTTATCCTTATTATTATTATTATGACTGATCAATTTACCCTTATCATATATATTTATCATGTGATTTATCCCTGTTTAAGAGTAGAGATCATTGATGGTTAAATCCCTTCATTCATTTCATATGCTTATTATCAATAATATAGATTATTAGTTTTGCTAAACCTTCCCAGTGGAAGAATATAAATGACAACCTGATAATACTCTAGGTAAAATGCTACAATGGTATATTTAATATGTCCGCTTACAGAATCATTAGTTCTTTATAATTTTATCTATCATTATTTATTTCTGCCTAGTCATACATAAAATATAATATTTTATAGGTACCATAAAATATTCCTAGCTTTATAATTAGGGATGACAACCTAGTTCCACGCTTAGGAGTATAAGGTAAAAGATAAGTGACTAGTTGCTAAAGGCAAGTTAATTACATACCATGCATTTTTGGCGCCATTGCTAAGAACTATGTTCTTGATGATGTCATTAAGAAATGTCAACAAACATTTTTGGCGTCGTTGCCGGGGAAGGTATTGAAACTTAGGAAGTATTGATAACCATATGCAAATAAATAAAGATCGATTAACCAATCAACCTCTTACTCAAACATGTTGTTGACATTTCATAGAGTCGCACCAAAAATAGAGATAAATCCCTATCCCCGGCAACGGCGCCAGAAATGCTTGTTGGTATTTATTATGCTCAAGTAGAATATTCCGCAAGCGCACAAAAATACCGTTGTAGCATTTCATCCAGTAGCATTTCATCCAAGGTATCGTATTTATCCTCAGGGAAGCAATGGTTAAAGAATATGATAGCTAACCATGGCGATCCACTAACTAATATACCAACTAAACTATGGTAGGGGTAAATGATATATATGATAAGCGCAATGACACACAGGAGAAGTTCCAATGATAAAGAGTAGTTTAGTGAGCGAGGAAGACAGCAAGCGAGCATAAGGTTTCCAAATATCAATCTCTACTTGCATGGTCCTAACTTAACAAGACAAGTCATATCAAGCAAGAATAATGTTCATACACAATTGCACCTCAGGCCACTAGGCCACTTAGCAACAGAAAGGGATGAGAAGGGTGCTAAACCGCCTAGCACAAGAAGGCCTACACTTTAAGAACTTAGCCGAACGTGGTGGGATCAAAGCCTAGATAGGTCTGTCACCCCTACTAGGTACCACAAACAAACCGTTGGATAAACCGCAGACACAGGTAAGCGTATAGTCTAGACACCATGTCTACACTATATCTCACTACTCTAATCCGACGTCCGGTGAAATTGATTAGAGCACCGGGTTAAGGGCGGTGGACCAGTGTAAAGGTATACTACCATTATCTTACTATCAAACAACTATGACTATGCTAACAACCAATACAACATAACTAGTCATGCTGCAATAAAGTAAAGTACTAAGGAAAAGTAGAGAAGATAACTATATAAAATAACTCAAGTCTTACAAAGAGAGGAATAAATACTAGAAGCATACCAGACCTCCTGGAAGACTAGAGCTGAAGACCAGAGGCTCACTCTAACTCCTAACACTAACACTACTACAAGTGCTACATCTTGAGAGAGAGTGGAGAGCTCCTCCTTGTGGTGTGTCTTGAATGAGAGGGAGTGACGGGGTATTTATAGTGGAGAGGTGGAGTAGGGGCTACTCCACCGCCACATCATCGATCCGCGTGATGGGTGATGAGAGCCCTTGGATCCCAACCGCCTTCAGATCAAGAGAGGAGAGGAATTGAGCATGTGCTTCTTTGCATGGCGGCATGCAAAGGAGGTGGACGCCCCATGGGCCTTAGGGGGGGGGTCGGCCGACCCCCCTATGGGTGGTAGGACCTCTCTAGTCCTTCTAGAAGATGGCCGACCTATCTTGTAGTGGGTGTGCACAAGTTGGACCTCTTCTGGACTTCGATTTGTAATCTTGTGGGCCCATGGATCCATGTGAAGTTGATCCAATGGTGGAGGATCACTTGGGAGTGTTTCTCCTGGATCATGGCCAGCGTGGGAGAGAGGAGTGGCCGCCAAGTCACCTTGGGGGGTCGGCTGACCCCCCTATGACATGTGGACCACTGCTAACCTTCTAGAAGCATGGCCCACATGTCATGGAGTGGCTAGAGATCTTGGTGGGTGCCATTTATAGGTCGGCCGACCTGCACAAGGGGGGTAATGACCCCCTTACTATGACAGGTGGGCCCTCCTACCATGTGGATGCTTGGGATGGCTGGTGGGCCCCATAGGGTGGTCGACCAACCCCCCTATGTGGGTCCCACTAGCTCATTTCTATCCATTTCTTATAGTCCTGCAAGAAATACTCCATGGACATATGGAACTATTTATTTGATAAAAATCATTATGTCTTTGCTTGCTAGCTCCTGGAAAGAGTGTTTTGTTGACGGTTTTGATGGTATAAAAACATGGTGAAATTACCGTCAACAAGATCCCCCACACTTAATTCTTTGCTCGTCCTCGAGTAAAGGTTAAAAGCTAACATGACTAAAACATCATTAAGGCATAAAGCAGGCATAAAGTTTCCTTCAAGACATTTCTTATACAAGTGGGATATGTGGCATTGTCTAACATATATCCTTTAGAAGTTGAAGAATGGAATAGTTCTCAAAGCAAAGTCATCTTCCCATATCATATTTTAGTACTTGGAGTTTTGATAAGTTTTTCAAAAGAAAGCACATAAGTCAACTTACTCCTCATATAGCACTCTAGTTCACTCACAAGGTATATGATTCCTTACCAAGGCATAGCATGAGGTTGCCTTCTTTTTATCTTCCTACTTCTAAATGGCTTATGTGGAGCTTAGGTAGGGATAAAGAATGTAGCAAACTTACCTTGCATATATTGTAAAGTCAAATTTCGGATCCTAGGAGAGAAGTGTCATACTCTTAGATCAAGATGTGCAAGTGTGTGAAACATGACAAATGATCAATACTCCTTTGTTTGATATGGTCTCTCTTTCTAACTTATTATTTTGAGACATAACTATCTTTTTCTTTTTTTTCTATGAGCTTTGATTTGCTCATTATTTTTTTTCTAAGACTTGGGACCTTCATGTGCCCCTATTTTTTTTTCATATTTTTCATAATTTTGCATAGTCTATGTCTCTGTTGACACCGTTTTTCGGCATGTGTCAAATGAGCTAAGACTTGCATTGGTCGGTAGCCGTTTTCTATCGGCATCAGAAGGTCATCGGTTGAGATTACCGATGAGAGTGAATGCTGCAAATGAGATAAGTTTGTTGCCGATGGAAACTGGATGATTTTTGTCGATAAGAGCAGGTTCAGGAGTGAAGAGTTACCGATTGAAGCATATTGCCGATGAGGGGACGTTGCCGATGGAAGTAGAATAAGGGAACTGATGTCAGTAGAAGACTACCGATGGCGTTAGAAGGAAGTTGCGGATTAAATGAATCTGCTGATGGAAGGTTTTGTCGAAGAAGATAGATAAGGAAACTGGTGTTATTATACCAGTATTGTGATAGGAGTTTGAGTCCGACTCTTGTACGAGTCATTTTATTTCCTTAATAATAGAAGAGTCTGTTTAGGAAAAGATTATTATTTTTGGGTCCGACTCCTGCGCGAGTCAGTTATTTCCCTAAGAATAGAGTGTTTGTTTAGGAAGGTATGAGTCGTATCTATGTACAACTCCCCATACGGGAGTATAAATATGTGCCCAAGGGCCACGTGAAAAAAGGAATCAATCATATATCAAACAAATCTATTATTCTTATTTACTTTTCCAGCAATTCTACTTTTATCGCATTAGATCTAGTTTACCTACGAGTTCTTCAAGTCTCGACGGGCTGCATTTCTTCGATCTCCGTCAACCCTTGCAAGTTCCGCGTTTGAGCAACCTGAGCCTTAACGTCCGGGCGCATCGCTGTTGTCTCGTTCAGCTCTACTCTAGTTATCCTGATCAAGTTTGAGCCTTGACATCCGGGCGCATCGCCGTTGTCTCCTTCAGATCTTGTTCTAGTTATCGTCCTTGTTGATGAACTGGTCAAATCGACTGGCACACCTTTGGACATCAAATTCGGGTATAAGCCCGTGTTCGCAGATCCTGACGCTTTTTGTGTCAATAGTCTCATTTACTAGCAACATACTAGCGAGAGAATTTTCTATTAGAACATGGAGCATGAAGTATGTGAAAAATGTAAGGCATATTTTTACGTACTTCCAGTGTAGAAGCAGCATATATTTGTGGTGTGTACGTGATCTTGATCTTGGGAGCATGATAAGTCTCTCAACAAGGGTCACAAAACTTGACCAAAGTCAACACAAAGTAAGCAGCTTATGTAGAAAGTTTATATCATGAAAGAGCATATATGGTTGTGGTAGGAATTTTTTAACTATAGAGGAGTAGTGACATTATGGTTTTATGACATTTTCAAAAATTAATCTCCAAGCACTTTAAATAGATAGGGTATGAATCATGAGCCAAGAACTATATCACATTAATCAACAACTTAGTCAATATGATTTCCCTATCAAGATATTTTTCCCACTAGCATGAGCAAAAGCAAGAATTCATCTTTATGACGCTTTTACCCCTTGAATGTCGTAGATCATGTCACTTTTCAAAATTTAAGTTCAGATGCAATCTTCTTGTTTTTATTCAATATTAAAAGGGAAATAAACTAAAGAAAATAAATGCATTAAAAGAAGAAGAGGGGGAGATTGGCAAACCAGTCAGGAAGTAGGTCGACAGCATGTGGATGCTGACTGGTCGGACCAGGGGTCCATAGTGGGGTCTTGGTGCCTCTGGCCATTCTGGTGCCCGCACTTGTGAAGGTTGGGGTCGGCTGACCCCCCACACTTCGTTGAAGGTGTACCTGACTTTTTTTCATAGAGAACAAACGTGAAAACACAAAGGACTCTACTGGTGGGACACACCAGTGAGTCAAAATTTATTTAAATGGAGCAAGGTTATTTCAATACTACCTCAAACCTTGATTTGTCTCTTATGAATGATCTCGTGACTTACCCATCAAAATTTTAGAGGTTTCCTATAGGGGTTAGTCCAAACAACCAAATTCTATACAAGTACATTTTGATTCAATAATCAAACTTGACACCATGCCTTGTTTGATTAAGGTAGACTATTTAACCTAAGCACCATGCTCAATTTAAAAAAAAACCTGCGTGAGTACGTTCGAACCGTACTTCCAAACCAAAACATACAAGAATAGAAAAGGTAGCATTGAATGAAATTGATTTAATTAGAGACAAGAACATGAGTGGTGAAGCAGAGGAGATTTTTTTTGATATAATTTTTATGCAGATGGGGTGGATGAAATGCATTCAATCAAACATGTCATGGTTTTGGAAAAAGAAAATTGATGTAAATGATGGATATGCATGAATCTCTAGACTTAACCAAAAGAAGCACTAGAGACATGATGATTTAAGCAAACATGCAGTGGTAAGAAACAATAAAGAAGAGTGCAAGGATAATGTCGGGTTACCTCCCGATAGTGTTTCACGTACCTCCATGTTCACCCACAATTTGAAAGGAATTGTGAGTGCTTTTGCTCCGTCACATGTTGATTTTTTTAGAGATGGCAACCTTCTCTTTATATCTGCACAAGGTTAGAAAAATGTATACATATACGCACCTGTGAGATGGCAGGGATGAACAATTGATTGTTCATGAATGATCCGACACCATGGGCTCTTTGCTGATTTTTTTTCTTTTTTTTCTTGTGGAAAGAAAACACCAGAAGGTCGAGACAGATGATTTCCTATTTATTCCATACTTAACAGAACAAGGGTAATCCCACATAGCTAGTGGTAGCATAGATTAACAGACATCAAAGTTAGTATCAAAATCTTTTGCCAATTGCTTCCCCGACAACGACGCCATAAATGCTTGTTGACATTTCATAGCGTCGGACCAAAAAATAGAGATAAATCCCTATCCCCGGCAACGACGCCAAAAATGCTTGTTGACATTTCATAGCGTCGCATCAAAAATAGAGATAAATCCCTATCCCCGGCAATGGCGCCAGAAATGCTTGTTGGTATTTATTATGCTCAAGTAGAATATTCCGCAAGTGCACAGAAATACCGCTGTAGCATTTCACCCAGGAGTATTTCAGGGTATCGTATTTATCCTCAGGGAAGCAATGGTTAAAGAATATGATAGCTAACCATGTGTTGACACAAAAACCGTCAGGATCTGCGAACACCTCGGGCTTATACCCGAATTCGATATCCAAAGGTGTGCCAGTCGATTTGACCAGTTAATTGACAAGGACGATAACTAGAACAAGATCTGAACGAGACAACGGCGATGCGCCCGGATGTCAAGGCTCAAACTTGATCAGGATAACTAGAGTAGAGCTGAACGAGACGACAGCGATGCGCCCGGACGTCAAAGCTCAGGTTGCTCAAACGCGGAACTTGCAAGGGTTGACGGAGATCGAGGAGATGCAGCCCGTCGAAACTTAAAGAACTCGTAGGTAAGCTAGATCTAATGCGATAAAAGTAGAATTGCTGGAAAAGTAAATAAGAATAATAGATTTGTTTGATATGATTGGATATATTGTTCCACGACCCCTAGGTACATATTTATACCCCAGCAAAAAGAGTTGTAAACAGACATGACTCATATCTTTCCTAAACAAAACTCCTATTTTTAAGGAAATAACTGACTCGCGCAGGAGTCAGACAATTATATTTTCCTAAGCAAATACCTTTATTTCTAAGGAAATAAATGACTCATGCAAGAGCCGGACTCAAACTTCTATAACAATACTAGTATGAGATCACCGGTTTCCTTGTCTTCTCTTCGATGAAACTTTCCATCGGTAGACTCTTTAATCCGCAACTTCTTTCTATTGCCATCGGCAATCTCCTGCTGACGTCAACCACCACGTCATCCTGTGCCCATCGGCATCATCTCCTTATCGGTAATATCTTCCAATCGGCAACCCTTCACCTCCACTGGTAACTTGTCTTTACCAATTAACTTCTATCGGCAAGAATCGTCCAGCTTCCATCGGCAACACTTATCCCTTTCGCAGCATTCATTCTCATCGGTAACATTGACCGATGACCTTCCGATGCCGATAGAAAACGGCTACCGATCATTGTAAGTCTTAGCTCATTTGACACATGCCAAAAAACGGTGTCAACACATGCCCCCCAATTTCGGAGTGTAGAATATTTTACGCGTCGAAATTTTCTCTAGTGTAACCTTTCCCTCCAAGATACTTGCACGACCTCCTCGATTACCGCGCATAAAAATCGCAATTTATCAAAAAATTCTGCGACTGCAGCGCGAACAGTTGTAAGCCCAATCATATCTCCTCGATTGCCACACATACCTATTGCATACCCTTCCATATTCCTGCTCAGTGCAAAGAAAATTCCAAAATACCCCTGACGAGGCTTATAAAAGTTACCACCATCCAATCTGTTTTTCACCCTGAGCCTGCATTCACTTTCATTTGCCCTCATCTTCAACCTCGGCGGCGGCTCTGAAGAACAGTTTCTGTGAACTCAAGCGACGGCGACTTCCTCAAGCAGAGCACGAATCGCAAGGACCTCCCCAGCTTCAATGGCGATCCACTTTGATGTCCCCAAAGTAAATTTCCTCCCTTCTCGCTTCATCCTCTGCAAGTTTCTTTTTCGCATCAACTTCGTAATCCTTTTCCCCTTTCGTTCTTTGATTTTTTTTTCAAAACCTAGGAAATGTACAACAAGGTAGTAATCCCCATTGAGCAATCCAACTTTAACTACCTAGGCCCAATGGGAAACCCCGATCCTACCAATCTGATTAATGCGGAGACCAACCGTATTCCCTTCAGATCCGAATGCTTCAGCCTAGGGTTATGGAAAGATGCATTCCGTTCATGGCCCAAACCCACCAAGGGATGGAAAAACTGGTATCTCAGAATAATCAGAACACAGCAAGTTTACTAGGCAGAGCGCAACCTAGACCAGTGCATAAGACTTTCTATTGCCGATATGGCAAAGAATGAGAATATGATGATAGTCGCTTCTTATCTCTGGTCCGACACAATAATTGCCTTTTTATTCAGACATGGACCAGCTACTCCCACCCTTGCCGATGTGCATATGCTTACCGGCCTCGATGTCTCTTCTGCCGATCCCTCCACCCTTTTTGGTAGGAAAGCCGAGTACAAAGTGAACACACGCAATATCGGCGGTTGGACCGGATACATCCGAGAGAACCAGAAGACTGGATCGGTAGGTCAGAGGGAGCACGCCACCTTCTTGAATATGTGGTTGGAAAAA
Source organism: Microstegium vimineum (assembly GCA_022036555.1). NCBI lineage: Eukaryota > Viridiplantae > Streptophyta > Magnoliopsida > Poales > Poaceae > Microstegium > Microstegium vimineum. The sequence goes on along the minus strand of CM039119.1, from coordinate 48,753,797 downwards.
TTTATCTTTTTGGGCAGAACAGTTGGACCTACCACCATGTATCTTCATGCAGCAGAGCTTCTGGCCGATGGAGCAAAACTCCCTCTTGGCCGATACCTCCTTGGATCGGTATACCACCTCCTGCACCAAGTATCTAGGAAGCTATTGCTAGGCGAGCCCATCGGCAACCTTGGAGGTCCTTGGTGGTTTATAAATATGTGGTTGAACGCACACATGTACAAGGTCCTCCAATTTGACTTATTCACTCAGCAATTTCCAAGGGATATATCGGAGGACTGTGTATTTGATGATGATGAATCGGCAACTCGTCCCCCACTCAATTTTGGGGAGGCTATCATAGTGCTACCAGGAACCGATGCCAATGCAGATCAATTTGGTAGGTTCTTCCAAAAGCTTTACAATGGAGTCCCCGCCGCAGAACGGCTTTGGTGGCCTTATGTTGATGAAAACAACCGATTCCTGTTGTTATTCAACCTTACCGATTGGAACGTACCGCAGAATGAAACAATCATGAAGGCTAGCATTGTTCCCCGAGCCATTCCAGTCAACATCTTTGGAACCAGGAAGAATGCTCCCGCATCTTATGAGTTCTATTATCCATCGGCAGCAGCAAGACAGCTGGCATTTGGTCAATTGCCGATCAAACTTAGCTTCGCCAACGTGATAAAACCAAGAGAAGTTATCTTCGGTGCTATGAATTGGAACAAAATTGTTAATCTTTCTCCCCATGCCGATAGATCAAACATTGACCTGTCCTCCTGGGCACCAACATCTTTTATCACGGAGTCGTACAAATCTTGGTGGCAAGAATGGAGAAGCCAATTGTTCGCCAAATCATCGCACCACTATCGACATTTAATCAACGCCGATCACATCATTCCCGATGATGCAGTAAGTTTTTCACTCTTATGCATTTCTTATTATTTACTTCTACTATCGGCATCTGACCCTCTTTTACTTAATAGGTTGATGATCCAATCTCCCGAACAAGCAAGAGCGGCAAGCATTTCAATCTTCGAATGATGAGCCCCTCATCAATCTTCGGCAACAAGGCTCCTACATTGGCTGCCTTCACACCTCAAAGGGTACCTAAGGTTACCCTCTAGCCTAAGCCGACACCTGCAAAGACCATCGCTACTCCATCGGCTGCTGCTGCCATCTTGGCGCGAGCTTTTGCAGCAAATTTCTATTTCACTTATACCGATTACAAACCCTCATCGGCAACATTCACTTCATTTAACTTGCACCAAATATCTTTAACAGGAAATGAGGTCATCGGCAGCTGCTTCAAATGTACAAGCTTCTCCAACTCATGCTGCCGATGCCCCCCATGCTTCGCAACCGAAATGGGTTGGTTCACCAACTGCTGCCCCGAAGAAGAAACGCTTGAGGCGAGCCACCCCAGCTGCATCACCAATCCCTATTGACGCACCAATAGTAGAGCCACCATCGGCATCCATTCCTGAGCAGCCAGCGGACGAAATTCTCGACCAGGAAACGATACCACCGCTGCAGGAACCAGCCGCAACAATGGAGACAGCATCGGCATCAGTACCAACACCTACACCAGATGAAATCCCTGACCAGAGGACGACATCATTGCCACAGGAGCCAGCCACCACAGTAGAGGCAGCACCAGCAACATCACCACTAGCACCAACCGCTCCTCTCATGGAGGCAAGTCCATCGGCAACCATTGCCGATCTTCAAGATGATGTTATGCCAGCTGCCTTCCCAAGTCCCAGGCAAGAAACCCGCTTTAAGATGGTAAGCCGACAATCATAAAACCTGTAATATAAACTTATGATCGGCAAACTCTAACTTTCTTCTTTTTCAGGCCCAAGACTCCCTGAATAGCCTGTTCTCTTTTGCTGTCGACATCCCCGATGAAGACGAAGATGAGAGAGTTCTGTTCCAGCTCCAGGCACCATATCGGCAGACATCAAGTCTAAACTCGAAGCACTGCTGCTTTCACTGCAACAAAGTACACCTCTCCTAGTTCAAGATTCCTCTATAGCGAAAGTGGCTTTCAAGGAGATTCAAGGTCATCTGCCTGCCGATATCGAAGAAATACTCTTCCAAGCAGCATTCCTCGAGAGCCGACAACTCCAATACCAACGGCCTCACGTCGTATTGCTGATAGAAACGCTCAATCAAAGCTTGAAGAGGAAATGCTCAGGTTCAAACAAGTTGCCGATGAGAAGCACAAGGGCATCGGCCATTTAGAAGCTTCTGGCATTAATCTTGAGCAAGAAATCACCCACCTATCGGCAAGAAGGGAAGAATTGCTAGCTGAACTAAAGAAAGTCGATGAAGCTCTAAATGTGGCCAGCCAAAAGAAAGCTCAACTGCCTGATGCTGTTAAAGCCCTGCAACAAGAAAGAGATGCAAACGCTCGGCAAGCTATTCTGCTGAAAAGAAAGATCAAGCCAGTCGAAGGGTCTGCCGATGATGACACCAGGGAGATAGAAGAAGCAGATCAGATTCGCCTGCGTGCGATAACATCCATTCAATCCCTGTTAGAATCTGTTGTAATTTATTGTATCGGCAAGCATAACACCGATACTTGATTTTGCTTGTAACATAACGCCAGCACGTTTTTTACCGATGTCTTATACAACTTTTCTTTCATCGACATTCCAACGGGTACTCTATGCATCTACCCAAATACTAGGGTAATATTTCTTCAAGTATTTACTGTTGATTGCTCTGGGAAACGCAACCCCTTCGAGGGTTTCCAAAATATAAGCATTACCATGAACAGACTGACTTATCCGAAATGGACCCTCCCAATTAGGAGACCATTTTCCAAACTTAGAACTCTTAGTCCCAATCGGTAAAATCAATTTCCATACCAGATCACCATCGGCAAATTCTTTCACCTTTACCTTCTTGTCATACCATCTGGCAACCCTTTTCTTATTTTCTTCAATGTTGATCAAAGCCCTCAACCGATGACTTGCTAAGTCTTCTAACCCATCCTTCATAAGAGTATCATACTCATCGGCTGTTAATTGATCTTGAGAAAACAATCGCCTAGAACCAGTTTTAACTTCCCAAGGTAGGACAGTGTCGTGTCCATAGACTAACTGATACGGCGAAACTTTGGTTGCACCATGACATGTCATTCTATACGACCATAGGGCTTCATTTAACACTATATGCCACCTTCTAGGGTTTTCTTCAATCTTGCGTTTGATAAGCTTAATAACTCCTTTATTAGTCGCCTCATCCTGACCGTTAGCTTGGGCATAATAAGGAGAAGAATTCAATACCTTGAACCCCATACGAGCAGCAAACTCATCAAACTCTCCCGATGTGAACATGACTACTTGATCGGTGGTAATAGTTTGAGGAATACCGAATCGGTAAACAATATGTTCTTTTACAAAATCTACCATGTTTGCCGATGTCACCTTCTTCAAAGGAATCGCCTCAACCCATTTCGTGAAGTAATCGGTAGCAAGGAGTATAAACTTATGCCCTTTGCTAGACAGTGGATAAATTTGGCCGATGAGGTCAATAGCCCATCCTCTAAACGGCCAAGGCTTGATTATAGGATTCATTGCTGATGCAGGTGCCCTCTGTACATTACCAAACTTCTGATAATCCTGACACCCTTTAAAATAGTTGAAGCAATCTTCAAGAATTGTGGGCCAATAATATCCATTCCGCCTAATCATCCACTTCATCTTGAATGCCGATTGATGTGCCCCACACACCCTCATGGATCTCGCCCATCAACTCTTTTGACTCTTCTCTACTAAGGCATCTGAGCAAAACTCCATCAATTGTTCGATAATACAATTCATTGTCAAGGAGCACATACTTGGTAGCTTGAAACCTTAGACACCTTTCAACCTTCTTAGACGGATCTCTTAAGTAATCGACAATTTCTTTTCTCCAGTCATCAGCAACCATTACCGATGTCATGACTTCTTGAATCGGCTGATATCCTGAAGCATTCTGTGCTAACCGATTGACCTCTTCATTATGCAACCTAGGAATATGCTCAAGGCGGTACTCTTTGAATTCTTTTAATAACTGCAAACACTTTTCATGGGTTGCAATTAAAGCTTCACTTCGGCACTTATATGTTCCAATAAATTGGTTAACTACTAACATGGAATCACCAAAGATTTCAACAGCATTGACACGTACCTTCCTGAGTAATTCCAACCCCTTTAGCAGAGTCTGGTACTCAGCCTGATTGTTTGTTGAGGTAGCAACAATCGGCAGTGAAATTTCATACTTCTGTCCACGGGGTGAGATTAAAACAATGCCGATACCTGCCCCTTCCTTGCATGTAGACCCATCAAAAAACAAAGTCCAAGGAGCAATCTCTACAGATCTTATCGTATCGCAATGCTGAGTAACAAAATCGGCCATCACCTGACCCTTAACTGCCTTAACCGATTCATACTTCAGATCAAACTCTGAAAGTGCTAGAATCCATTTTCCGATTCTCCCACTTAATATTGGCATCGACATCATATACTTAACCACATCATCTTTGCAGATAACAGTGCATTCAACCGATAATAAATAATGCCTTAATTTTATGCAAGAGAAATATAAGCATAAACATAATCTTTCTATGGCCGAATACCTAGCTTCAGCATCTACCAGCCTTCTGCTTAAATAATAAATCACACGTTCTTTCCCTTCAAATTCTTGGATTAAGGCTGACCCGATAACACCATCATCGGAAGACAAATACAACCTGAAAGGCTTCCCGTGCTGAGGTGGAACCAAGACTAGAGGGTTTACCAGATATTTCTTGATCTCCTCCAAGGCTAACTGCTGTTCCTCTTTCCATGTAAACTCTTGATCGGCTTTCAGCTTTAACAATGGACTAAAATATTTAATCTTACTAGATAAGTTGGATATAAATCTTCTAATAAAATTAATCTTTCCGATCAAGGATTGCAATTCAGTCTTATTTGTGGGGGCAACTACTTTGTTAATTGCATCAATAGATTTTCTACCGATCTCGATGCCTCTCTGATGTACCATAAAACCCAGAAACTGACCTGCCGATACACCAAATGCACACTTGTTAGGATTCATCTTCAACCCATGCTCCCTTGTGAATTCCAGGATTTTTCGCAAATCGACAAGATGCTTCTCAAAATTTTCGGATTTAACCACCACATCATCAATATAGATTTTGACTATCGTGCCGATGTACTTATGAAAGATAAAATTCATTGCTCTTTGATAAGTAGCACCGGCGTTCTTCAAGCCAAAAGTCATTACGACCCACTCAAACAAACCGACGTGACCTGGACATCTGAAAGCAGTCTTGTTTATGTCTTTCTCAGCCATGAATATTTGATTATATCCAGCATTACCATCCATGAAACTAATGATTTGATGTCCGGCAGCGGCATCAACCAACAGATCGGCAACTGGCATCGGATAACCATCCATCGGTGTAGCCTTGTTGAGATTCCTGAAATTAATACAAACACGAAGCTTTCCATTCTTCTTATACACAGGAACCACATTAGAAATCCAATCGACATATCGACACTGCCGAATAAACCCAACTTCAATTAAATTTGTAATTTCAGCTTTAATGTCAGGCAACACCATAGGATTATATCGGCGCGCAGGTTGCTGATGTGGTTGGAAACCAGACTTAATAGGCAACCGATGTTCGACTATTGATCGGTCTAAACCAGACATCTCTGTATAATCCCAAGCGAAACAATATTTATATTCTTTTAATAAGTCAATCAATTGCTGCTTACATTGGGAATCCAACTTAGTACTAATAAAAGTAGGCCTATGCTTACTACCATCGCCGATATCTACTTCTAATAAATCATTGGCCAATGTGAACCCCTGTCCCAGTTTTCCATCATCGGCGAATCGATCCATTAAAACTCTTCTTCAGGACCGACTGCTTGGATCGGTGTAATACGGTAATCGGCAACTTTGAGGAACTCCGTGTCCCAAGCTTCACCTGATATGCACCTGGTTTGCTCATAAGTTTCCGATTCTTCCGATGCGACGATTGACGGAGTTTCACTCCGGATGACTTCAATCTTGTCTCCAACCCATTGCACAAGGCTTTGGTGCATTGTAGAAGGAATACAACAATTAGCATGGATCCAATCCCTTCCTAGGAGCAAGTTGTAGGTGCCTTTGCCACTTATCACGAAAAACGTTGTCGGCAAAGTTTTACTGTCGATGGTTAATTCAGCACATACGGCTCCCATAGCTGGCGACACATTGCCTTCAAAATCTTTAAGTTTCATGTCCGTCTTGACTAAGTCTTGGTCACCTTTCCCAAGTTTCCTGAACATGACATATGGCATTATATTGATTGACGCCCCACCGTCTACCAACATTTTCGTTACAGGCTGTCCATCCACTTTTCCCTTAACAAACAGAGCCCTTAGATGCTACCTTTCATCATCGGCAGGCTTCTCAAAGATAGCTGCCATCGGATCCAACACTAATTGCACCATTTTAGCAGCTTCTTCGTTGTCGCTGACAGGTGCCATGAACTCCATCGGCAATATGACGACCATATTGATTTCTGCCGATGGATCCCTATCCTTGCGCTTTGGCCTCCACTACTTTTCCCTTGAAGGATTTTCACTGTCATATAAATCAATTTGGCGTTCGCGCTGGATTCTCCTTTTTTGAGTTTTGTCAGACCCTTAGGGCACCATTGAGGAAGCTTGATTTTCCAAACAGGCTGGTCCTGCCTCTCACTGCTTGCATCGGCACCACTCCTTATGTTTGGATCTCTGGAGAATATCTCTTCGTCGGGCACTCTTGCATTGGCCATCTCCTCCAGCTCTTCCTGACTAACGCGCCTGCCAAGTCTATCATGTGCGCTGAGCTTGCCCCCCAGCCGGTCATGTGCCGATTTCTTCTCTCTGAGCGGCCTAGCATACCTGGACGTCCGATCGTCAAAACAAGGCTTCTTTTCCGACCGATCGGCAGGGTAATGCCTATTGCATTCCGGACAATTATCGGCAGTAGGTAGCTTAATGCCTTCTTCCCAGCAGTGAACGAAGAAGGGACACTTCCAGTGGTCCTTATGCCGAAGCCACTCTTGGTGCTCTTCTTCTTCCTGCTGATGTCGCTCCTCTTGTGATTGTCGATACTCTTGCCTTGGCTGCTTATGCGTGATTATAACACCAGGAGCCCTCTTAGTGTTGCTACCTTCACCAGCAACTTTCTTGCCCTTTCTATCATCGGCAAACCTCCTCTCATCACGCTCAACTACTTGATGGTCAGGATCTACTGATGCATTCTTCCTGGCAGCTTCCGATGTCATCACTTTAGTTTTTCCACTAGTTTCCACCATATTATTTGGAAACGGGTGATGATCAATCTTCATCACTTTCTGGGCTTTAGAATCTTCAAATTTAATTCATCCAGATTTAATTTCTGACTGCAACTGCTGCCTGAATACTTTGCAGTCATTGGTGTTGTGCGACGTCGCATTGTGCCACTTGCAATACCTGATCTTTCTGAGTTCTTCGGCCGACGGAATTACTTGGTTAGGCGCCAACTTGATCCGCCCTTCTTGAAGTAATAAGTCAAACATCCTATCGGCCTTGGTGATATCAAAGGTGAATCTTTCAGCTTCCTTCTGGCCAAACGGACAAGACACAGATTTCTTACCCTTCACCCATTCGGCCGCGTCGATGCTTAGCTCTTCATCGGAATCTTCTTCTTGCTCAATGAAGGTCACCTTTTTATTCCAAGTTTTTCTAGGATCAAAAGTCTTGACATCCTGGTCGGCAATTCTCTGCACAAGGTGGCTCAGACTTTCAAACTCTTGAGACGCATACTTATCTTTGATGTGCGACAGTAATCCTTGGAAGGCCAAATCTGCAAGTTGCCGATCATCAAGCATCAAGCTGTAGCACTTATTCTTCGTGTCTCACAGTCTCTGGACAAAGCTTTCCACCGATTCATCATTACGTTGCCTCAGCTTAACCAAATCGGTAATCTTCTTCTCATGTATGCCAGCGAAGAAGTATTTATGAAACTGCCTTTCCAGATCGGCCCATGTGATTATAGAGTTTGGAGGCAATGATATAAACCATGTGAATGTCGATCCAGACAATGACGATGAGAACAATCTCACCCTCAGCTCCTCCCTGCTGGCAGCTTCTCCACACTGGATAATGAAGTGGTTGATGTGCTCCATCGTTGACGTGTCATCTTGGCCAGAGAATTTAGTAAAATCAGGCACCTTGTACCGATTTGGGAGGGGAATTAAGTCATATGCCGGAGGATATGGCGTCCGATAAGAATATGTATTAACCTTGGGTTTAATGCCGAATTGTTCTTTCATCACTTCGGCAATCTTATCGGTCCAATATGCATCCTGCTCTTGCCGACTCATTGGCTGATTGTTAACTGGTGGAGCCGGCTAATGTGCCCCTTCAGGTCTTGGTAGAAGATGATGCGGAGTAATTATCACGGGCGCAGCACCAGTCATCTGGACATTATGCATCGGTTGACTTACCAATGGATGACTTTGCACACTTACTGGGTTATGTTGTGGTATCATATTCATCGGTTGTTGTACCGATGCTCCACTCTGAGTGTTTGTTGGACTTTCATATTGATACATTAGTACGCCAGGCTGTTGAACCGGCGGCTGACTGGTCCATCCAGGATTATAAATCATCGGCATGTGACTTGCCGATGGCTGATAGCTAACTGGCGCCTGCTGCTCCTGCACCTTAGAGTAATCAACAAATTGGTTACCTTGATGTGTTAGTACTCCGTCTTGAGGATTTACCACCATAGGTCGACTTCCAGTTGCTATACTGTGTTGCATCGGCACAGAGTTTGCCGATGATGGCATCAGAGGTACTTTAGGAATCATCACATGGAGATCTTCTGATGGCGTTTGCACAGTCGGAGAAGACGTAGAGTAATGCATCGTAGGGACCATCGGTTGTGATTGCATTGCCGATGACGTGGAGCCCTTCCAAACTGAACTATCTCCCTGCACCAGACCGGAACCCGCAGATGGATTTGAAGGCATACCGTATCCCCACTAGTTGGCAGGAGCTGGATGATTCTAGATAGCAGGTCTCGACATCGCCGATGCCACTGGATCTGCACTAAGCTTGGTGACGGTTTCAGGACTTAGCCTTGGCGATGTAGCCACATCGGCAGACAGACCCACAGGAGTGGAAGATGCCATTGGTGCTGCCGATGGATTTATAGATGCCGATCCAGGTTGATGATATGCCGGACCAACATATTGAGGTGCTTGTCCTTCTTTGAAAGATTGCATGACAACATTGTATACAGTATTGGACAGCACATTGGAGTGGCTAATTAATGCTTGATTTAACGCAGAATTAACCATCTCTTGCAACTTACCAGGATTGGCATCAAACGTGACCTGCCGCGGCAACGGTGGATCTTGCTTCTAGATGGCTTCGCTGCTCCTGCTTAGGCTGAAGGACTTCAGATACAATTGTTTATACTCCTCCATAGTTCGCTCCATAGCTAGCTTCTGATCATCTTTTAGATCGGCCTCGGAGACTTCAATGACGTTCCTTTGATTGACGTCAGTATGATCACCCATAGCAGATGTATAATTTGTCCCACCGGGTGTGCCAAAAGAGGTGTTGACACAAAAAACGTCAGGATCTGCGAACACCTCGGGCTTATACCCGAATTCGATATCCAAAGGTGTGCCAGTCGATATGACTAGTTAATCGACAAGGACGATAACTAGAACAAGATTTGAACGAGACAACGGCGATGCGCCCGGATGTCAAGGCTCAAACTTGATCAGGATAACTAGAGTAGAGCCGAACGAGACAACAGCGATGCGCCCGGACGTCAAAGCTTAGGTTGCTCAAATGCGGAACTTGCAAGGGTTGACGGAGATCGAGGAGATGCAGCCCGTCGAAACTTGAAGAACACGTAGGTAAGCTAGATCTAATGCGATAAAAGTAGAATTACTGGAAAAGTAAATAAGAATAATAGATTTGTTTGATATGATTGGATATATTGTTCCACGACCCCTAGGTACATATTTATACCCCAACAAAAGGAGTTGTAAACAGACATGACTCATATCTTTCCTAAACAAAACTCCTATATTTAAGGAAACAACTGGCTCGCGCAGGAGTCGGACAATAATATTTTCCTAAGCAAATACCTCTATTTCTAAGGAAATAAATGACTCATGCAAGAGCCGGACTCAAACTTCTATAACAATACTGGTATGAGATCACCAGTTTCCTTATGTCTTCTCTTCGATGAAACTTTGCATCGGCAGACTCTTTAATCCGCAACTTCCTTCTATTGTCATCGGTAATCTCCTGCTGACGTCAACCGACATGTCATCCTGTGCCCATCGGCATCATCTCCTTATCGGTAGTACCTTCCAATCGGCAACCCTTCACCTCCACTGGTAACATGTATTTACCAATTAACTCCTATCGGTAAGAATCGTCCAGCTTCCATCGGCAACAAACTTATCCCTTTCGCAGCATTCATTCTCATCGGTAACATTGACTGATGACCTTCCGATGCCGATAGAAAATGGCTACCGATCAATGTAAGTCTTAGCTCATTTGACACATGCCAAAAACGGTGTCAACACCATAGTGATCCACTAACTAATATACCAACTAAACTATGGTAGGGGTAAATGATATATATGATAAGCGCAATGACACACAGGAGAAGTTCCAATGATAAAGAGTAGTTTAGTGAGCGAGGAGGACATCGAGCGAGCATAAGGTTTCCAAATATCAATCTCTACTTGCATGGTTCTAACTTAACAAGACAAGTCATATCAAGCAAGAATAATGTTCATACACAATTGCACCTCGGCCACTAGGCCACTTAGCAACAGAAAGGGATGAGAAAGGTGCTAAACCGCCTAGCACAAGAAGGCCTACACTTTAAGAACTTAGCCGAACATGGTGGGATCAAAGCCTAGATAGGTCTGTCACCCCTACTAGGTACCACAAACAAACCGTTGGATAAGCCGCAGACACAGGTAAGCGTATAGTCTAGACACCATGTCTACACTATATCTCACTACTCTAATCCGATGTCCGGTGAAATTGATTAGAGCACCGGGTTAAGGGCGGTGAACCAGTGCAAAGGTATACTACCATTATCTTACTATCAAACAACTATGACTATGCTAACAACCAATACAACATAACTAGTCATGCTGCAATAAAGTAAAGTACTAAGGAAAAGTAGAGAAGATAACTATATAAAATAACTCAAGTCTTACAAAGAGAGGAATAAATACTAGAAGCATACCAGACCTCCTGGAAGACTACAGCTGAAGACTAGAGGCTCACTCTAACTCCTAACACTAACACTACTACAAGTGCCACATCTTGAGAGAGAGAGTGGAGAGCTCCTCCTTGTGGTGTGTCTTGAATGAGAGGGAGTGACGGGGTATTTATAGTGGAGAGGTGGAGTAGGGCTACTCCACCGCCACGTCATCGATCCGCGTGATGGGTGATGAGAGCCCTTGGATCCGAACCGCCTTCAGATCAAGGGAGGAGAGGAATTGAGCATGTGCTTCTTTTGCATGGCGGCATGCAAAGGAGGTGGACGCTGAAGGGTCGAGATGGCGGACTAGAGGGGGTGAATAGTCTTTTCTAAAAACTTAAACGCAACGGATAACCGAAACAAATGCGGAATTAAAACTATCGGTCTAGCCATGACTACACCCCTCTATCTATAACTTTAGCACCTAGCAAAGTATGTCAATTATGCTAACTAAGGTGCCGGGCTAGGAAGCTCACCTAAACAAGTCTAGGTTGCAAGGTCACACAAACCTAAGCAACTAGTACTCTAAGCAAACCGGGAGCTCCTACACATACTAGTAAGCAAAGCACAAAGCACCTAAGCTCACTAGCAATGCTCTCTAGCAAGACTACACAAGTCAACTAGAGAGCTCAACTTACTTAGCTACACAAACTAAGCAATGTGACTAACAAGGCTACACAAGCCAATTAGCCACGCAAGAGCTACTTCTATGCTACACAAGCTAGAAGGTAACTAAGCAAGCCACACAAGCTAAACTAGTTACAAGAGCAACAACTACTCACTAGCACAAGTATAAGAAAGTAAATACAAGCTAGTGATTTGGAGACTGCAAACCACCGAGAAGATGTACACAAAGTTGACACGGTGATTTTTCTCCCGAGGTTCACTTGGTCGCTACCAAGCTAGTCCCCGTTGTGTCGGCTCACTCACTTGGAGGTTCACGCGCTAATTGGCATCACACGCCAAACCCGCAATCGGGTGCTGCACAACCCACACAAGATGAGTGCACTCAATGACACGCTCAACTAGAGTTGCTCTTTGCGATCTCCCGCGGGCAAGCACAATGCCCCTCACAAGCACTTCTCCGTAGCGCTGCACAATCTTCTTGCGCGCTTCGACGGAGCCTCAAGCCACCAAGCCATCTAGGAGGTGGCAACCTCCAAGAGTAACAAGCATCACGAGCTTGCAACACGATCACCTAGTGCCACACGAAGCTATCTCTCAAAGCAACGCACTAGAGATCACTCTCTCACTCAATCGGATGAACACTATCAAGTATGAGTGAGTTAGAGGGCTTCCAAATCAAGCACACTAGAGGCAACACATGCCCAAGGTGCTCAACCAGCCCCAAGGGCCGGCCAAGGGCTATAAATAGCCTCCCCATCGAAACTAGCCGTTTTGCCCACTCAAAGGGCTTTCTGCCGAGGGTCCGGACGCACCCATCACTGGGGTCTGGACCATGCCGCGCGCGTCCGGACTCCTTCCCATTTGAATACGCCCGTTGGCGCGCTCACCGATCGTCGCCACGTGCCTCCGGACGCAGCCAACAGTGCCACTTCGGACCAACGCGCACCCGCGTCCGGACTCCAGTAGAGAGCTCCACGAGAGCACTTTTCATCTAGACGCTAGTCCGGAGTCCACCGTTCGAACAACGAACAGTGTCCGGATCTCCTCAGTTAGCTCTGCACAGTCAAGGGGTCACGCGATCGGACGCACACCGATTGGTCCGGACCACCAGAGCCCCAGCGTCCGGAGTTCACCGTCCGGAGCTCACAACCAGGCCGAGACCTAGGGTTTGGCTCCGGACCCTCTCCTCAATGGTCCGGACCCCCATAGCCCTAGCATCCGGAGCCTGTTCCTCAGCAGGAACTCCTCCGCACTTCTTCCTTTGCTTCACATGTGCTAACACAAATGTGTTCTTCACCTTGTGCAAGTGTGTTAGCATTTTCACAATCATTTTCAAAGCATTTTCACTTGATCTTACCGCGCCACTCAATCCTAATGCATCGCAAAGTTAGATCGCTCACGGTGGCACTAGATAACCGATATGCAAACAAGTTTGCTCCTCTTGATAGTACGGCTATCTATCCTAAAACCGGTCATCAACTTCTCTACACACCTATGACTGGTGAAATGGAAATGCCCTATGGTTATACCTTTGCCTTGCGCATTCCATTCAATCTCCATCTCCAATGTTGATGCAACACATGCACCAAACACTTGTCAAATGATATGATCCACTCCATATCATCACATGACCGTATTGGTTCATCGATCTTGACCTCACTTGCTCTTCATCGTTGCCTTGGTCCATCGGCGCCAAGCATCACCCGCTTGCCCTTCACACTTGCAACCGGTCCATCAAGCCAAGCCTCATCTTGATCTTCTCCACCTTGGTCACATGACTCCATGTCATGTTTCATGTGCATTAAGCTCCTTCATCACGCTATCACCTGTGAACTAATTTCCTATGTATATATCACTTAGACACATATTAGTCCACCTAAGTTGTCACTCAATTACCAAAATCACACAAGGACCTTTCAATCTCCCCCTTTTTGGTAATTGATGACAACTCTACAAAGATATGGAAATTAAGATAAAATTTGGACATTATGCCATTTATCCATCATTTAAGCTTTATGCCAAGATTTGGATAAATGTCACAAAGTCCGACTTGGTAGTGTTAGCTCCCCCTACATGTGTGCTCACAAAGGTTTGAATTAAGCTTTGCTAGCACTACTAAGTGATGCTAAGGGATATAGGATAAACCTTTGAAGATACCCATTTAGTTGCGCTTTTGAAGTTCATCCTTAGCACCATGGTTAGCTAGATATCATCAAAAACACTAGAAACCCCGTGAGATCAACATTAGAAGCAAGGTTTCTAGATACCACAAGTAGAAACAAAAATATATAGCTTACCAACCTATGCATGCTAGTTTATCAAATCATCATTCAAATCCTATAACTAGCATACACCACACAAGCATGCATATAAAGATAAAACTTATGCAATATGCAAGGCAAGCACATGAATATGCACATATCAAATGCAATCAAACAAGTTCATAAGCTTGCTCCCCCTACTTGTGTGCATCTCTTAGTCATCTCTTAGTCCAAGACTTTGATCCTTTCAATCTTGTTCCCTTGTCCATGTCTATGTCTCTTTCCCTTTTAGTGCATTTCCAATCACTAATATATCTTTGTTCACTAATCTCTCCCCCTTCGTCATTAATTTCCATAAAAGGTATGCTTCTCTATTGATGCAAAGGTTGCACTAGGGTAGATGGTTGATACTTGTATCTTCTCATTTTTTTTGGACACCAACATATATGTATTGAATGACTCTTCATGTAAGATCATTGACCATTATACCATTTGGTAGGGCAACTCCCCTTTGGTCAAAGCAAATGTCATCCAAATAAGCTTTGCTAGCAAGAGAACTCTTGATTTGATCACTTAAAGTTGAGGATCACTTGTTAACTTGTAGGATATCACTTGTGACATATACCACGTGTAGGATTGCTTGAATGAAGACACATGTGGGCTATCACAAGTATGCTAGAACTAGACATCTTTTGCAAGTACCAATATGAAAGTTGATACTATTTGAAAGATTAGCATAAGTCTAGATACCACTTGTAGGTTACATCTTGATATCCATTTGCATTGTTGTCTTGTGCTTGAACTAGATTCATCTTCATGAGCTTCTATGTTGGACTTGAACTAAAATGATTTGCATAAGCTTTCAAGTCCGGTTTAAACCCTCTCTAAGCTTGTTCACACACAATAAGCGGTTATCTTATAGAGATTGTACTTGTCACTTGATTGCAATCCAAAATAGATCAAGTACTTGGGTTTACTAGCTCATGAACAAACTCATATACTACCACTAGATTTAAGTAACCAATCAAGCAATAGTGGTAGGCTATACGCATAAAATTCTTTTGATTTTCAATGAATGAGCACTATGGATGACTATATGCACTAATCATGTCCTAGGCAATGTATGTATGCATATGTCAAACAATTTCACCTTTGCTATATTGGAGTAGAGGATAGTCATATCAAAATCATCTCCAATTAGCAATGTGAATTCCAATTAAGAGCATGGTGAAGACCAATGAATACCAATATGAATTCCATTCTTCACCCATATGAATTGAGAACCACTAATGATCAAGTGCACTTTCTTGTTGTGGTTGACTTGCTTCTTTCTTGATCTTTGCTTGCATGAGAGAATACCAAATGATGTATCACTTGTAGATTTATGAATTGCTCTCTTTTGGGTGTTGCTTGCTTTCTTTTGATCAATCTTATGGATTTCTTCAACTAAGCATCCAAATGACCCATAGATCACCACTTCTATGTTAGCCTTCCAAGTACCATACTTGGTTTTACCTACACAACAACGGCAAGCCCCTACACTTAGGGAGAAGTGACCTATCTCTAAGAATCATCCTTCATACTCACTTGAAGATAACTATGTTTGATTGATTCAAATGTTGAACTCCATTTGATGAATGGACATGAATCCAATATGAGTTCAAACTATCTTGTTTAAGTCCTTTTCTTTCTATCCATTGATCTCAAATCATCACTAGAACTTAAACCTTATCTTTATCTTGAATTTGATCTTGATTTTCAACTTGAGTACCAAATGTGCTTCACAATCAAGTGGCCTTGTACTCAATGCTTGTAATGCTTTTAGCTCAAACCAAGATCAAATATAGGTGCCTCAATCACTTATAAACATGATTCCAACTTGAGGACCTTTCAATCCAAGTGACTCTAGAACAATCCAATATTTGTCACTTTTCTGTCAGATTTTGTACTCTTCAAAGAATATATCATATCTCCCAAAGTACAAATACAATGATCATGAAATTTGGTGGAGATGTGATTCACTAAGTCATCTAGCAGCCATCAAAATTTTAGCTTCATTGGACTGCTAGATTGCTACTAGATTTCACATCTTCCCTCATAGGTACATGCTAAAAACTGCTGCACATCTGTTGACAAGATCCACTCTAAAACCGAAGTATACCTTATCCAATACTAATGAAACTTTTACAGAAACTAATATCATAAGTGTAGAGCATGTGTACCAAATTTCAAGCCAATCCAAACAGATTTGAGTTCCCAAACATGGCTATGATCACAGCTAGCTCAGATTTTGAATATAGGACAGATTTCAACACTATGAGCTATACTTCTTCAAATTAAATCAAACTTGAATTCAACTTGTTTGAATACTATCTCAAGACTTATATCCATTCAATCCACTTACTAAAAGAAGTCTCTTGATCGTATCCATTCAAATCAACACAAACTTGATCTCTAAGCATTTAAACCATTCAATCAACTTATAGCAAGCAACTAGTGCACATATATATATCCAATTCAATCAACTCATATGCACTATGTGTATATCCAATTCAAATATCTTATACACACCCAAATGAACTTGATCAACAAGAAATATACCTTAGTATATCATGGTCAATCCATTAGCAAGCTTCAACTTGAATATTTGCAAGCCATCAAATAATTCAATCAACCACCACAACTTGATCATGCACTTGTATGTTGTAGAACTTGGACTTCATTCTTTTGACTTGGCATTGGGATAAGAATAGCACTAAGCTTCATTACTTAACTAAATCATATGATGAACAATATGCAATCAATTGAATCAAGTCTCCAATGCCAATGGTACCTACACACATTCATCCACTTGTTGATGGTACCCAAACTAGTTTGGGTCCTCTCAAGTTAGGAGCAACATACTTAGTCAATGCCTTAGTATGAATAGCGGGATGTTTTGCAATAGCAACCATAGAGGTACCATTACCATCCTTTCTAAGCATATGATCATCAACAATTGAAATCGGCTTAGAAGTCATACCTAGGGGACATGAATGAGCCATGTGTCCCCTTTCCCGACATGAGTAGCACACTCTCTTTGCTTGAGCCTTTTCTTCCTTGCTCATGTTGTGCTTCTCATTGTATTGCCTCTTCTCTTTTGCTTGAATCTTCATCTCAAGCTTGGTAGGACACTTCGAGGCAAAGTGTCCCATATCTTCACACTTGAAGTACTTGATGTGAGCCAAATGATTCTTCTCTTGATCTTTGCTCATCATCATCTTGTTGGCATCATGGATAGGAGTTGGATACCTTGCTTTTGCTTTGCCACCTCTTCTTGTTTTCTTCTTCTTTGTCATCCCCGAATCACCATCTTGATGATTGATCTTGTAATGTGCTTGGGGCTTGACTTGTGGCTTAGCTTGAGCAATCTTGGTTGGGCAAACACTTGCAAGATGTACCATACCATGGCACTTGAAGCACATGCCATGAGATAGCTTCTTTGGTTCTTGCTTCTTCTCTTTCTTGCCCTTGCCCTTGTGGAAACCGATTCCACACTTGTCACCATAGCTTCTTTGATTGTTCATCATGTACTCAAAGGTGACTTTGGAAGTGTAACACCTCTCTAGCTTGTTGCTCATGTTCTTCAATTCACTTTTGAGCTCATTGTTCTCCTTCAAAAGGTTAGTCTCACAAGACATAGAAGTAGAACAAGCATCTATATTTAAAGAACATGGCATATCAAGTAAATCATCACAAGAGGTGGATACATTCTTCTTCCCTACATCATAAGGGTTAGCAACAACATGTGATTGATCATTTGACCCAAGTGATGAGCTCTCTTTATTTTTGAGATTTAGCGATTCATTAATTAGAGAGTCATGTTTGTGAACCAAATCTTCATGAGACACATGAAGTTGCTTATGATCCAATTTTAGTTCATCATGTGAAGATTTAAGAACATCAAGTAAGTGCTTATGTTCTTCACATGAGGTCTTTAGAAGTGACTTTTCATCTTTTAGTTTCTTTGTTTTGTTTAGCTCACTTGCTAAAGCCTTTGAGAGTTTGCACACAAGCTCAAAGTTAGGGTCATCACAATCTACAATTACATTGCCAATTGATACCTTAGTGTCACCATATGACATGTAGCTTTGTGATGAGGTAGAAGAGCTTGTGGAGGCATCACTCTCATAGCCCGAGCATGCATCATCATCATCATCATCATCATCATCATCATCATCATCATCATCAAGTGTGCTTGGAGTAGCATCATTAATTGCAACACTTGATGTTGGGCCTTCATCATTCTTGTCAAGTGATCTCTTGATAGATAGATCATCTTCATCATCACTTGAACATGAGGTGGAGCAATATTCTACAATCACGGAGTTGTGGTCATGCTCAACACTCTCATGTGCCACCAACTTGGACACATCATCATCAATGTTTGGTATCGTCTCATATGTTTCAATGAGATAGGTCCAAATCTCATGAGCGCTCTTCATGTCCATAATCTCACCAAAGATGTTATCTTTCATAGAATGGTAGAGAATGTTAGTAGCTTGGAAATCGAGATGTAGGCACTTCTTTTGTGCTTCAGTTGCATCTTCTTTCTCAATTGCACAAGAGAGACCCACATCTACGATCCACCACATTTGGGGAGAAATAAACTTAAAATTGTATGTCAACCAAATTCTCCACCGTGCAAAGTGTGTGCCATCAAAAATGTGTGGACACTCAACATCTAGCCCATAAGTCGTCATCCTCTCGGGTCGGTAAAGACCACAAATGAGAGACCAAGCTCTGATACCACGTGAAGTGTCGAGATAGCGGACTAGAGGGGGGTGAATAGTCTTTTCTAAAAACTTAAGCGCAACGGATAACCGAAACAAATGCGGAATTAAAACTATCGGTCTAGCCAAGACTACACCCCTCTATCTATAACTTTAGCACCTAGCAAAGTATGTCAATTATGCTAACTAAGGTGCCGGGCTAGGAAGCTCACCTAAACAAGTCTAGGATGCAGGGTCACACAAATCTAAGCAAGTAGTACTCTAAGCAAACCGGGAGCTCCTACACATACTAGTAAGCAAAGCACAAAGCACCTAAGCTCACTAGCAATGCTCTCTAGAAAGACTACACAAGTCAACTAGAGAGCTCAACTTACTTAGCTACACAAACTAAGCAATGTGACTAACAAGGCTACACAAGCCAATTAGCCACGCAAGAGCTACTTCTATGCTACACAAGATAGAAGGTAACTAAGCAAGCCACACAAGCTAAACTAGTTACAAGAGAAACAACTACTCACTAGCACAAGTATAAGAAAGTAAATACAAGCTAGTGATTTGGAGAACGCAAATCACCGAGAAGATGTACACAAAGTTGACACAGTGATTTTTCTCCCGAGGTTCACTTGGTCACCACCAAGCTAGTCCCCGTTGTGACGGCTCACTCACTTGGAGGTTCACGCGCTAATTGGCATCACACGCCAAACCCGCAATCGGGTGCCGCACAACCAACACAAGATGAGGGCACTCAATGACACGCTCAACTAGAGTTGCTCTTCGTGATCTCCCGCGGGGCGAGCACAATGCCCCTCACAAGCACTTCTCTGGAGCGCCGCACAATCTTCTTGCGCGCTTCGACGGAGCCTCAAGCCACCAAGCCGTCTAGGAGGTGGCAACCTCCAAGAGTAACAAGCACCACGAGCTTGCAACACGATAAACTAGTGCCACACGAAGCTATCTCTTAAAGCAACGCACTAGAGATCACTCTCTCACTCAATCGGATTAACACTATCAAGTATGAGTGAGTTAGAGGGCTTCCAAATCAAGCACACTAGAGGCAACACATGCCCAAGTTGCTCAACTAGCCCCAAGGGCTGGCCAAGGGCTATAAATAGCCTCCCCATCGAAAGTAGCCGTTTTGCCCACTCAAAGGGCTTTCTGCAGAGGGTCCGCACGCACCCATCACTGGGGTCCGGACCATGCCGCGCGCGTCCGGACTCCTTCCCGTTTGAATACGCCCGTTGGCGCGCTCACCGATCGCCGCCACGTGCCTCCGGACGCAGCCAACAGTGCCACTCCGGACCAATGCGCACCTGCGTCCGGACTCCAGCAGAGAGCTCCCCAAGAGCACTTTTCATCCGGACGCTAGTCCGGAGTTCACCGTCCGGACGACGAACAGCGTCCGGATCTCCTCAGTTAGCTCTGCACAGTCAAGGGGGGCAGGCGACCGTACTCACACCGATTGGTCCAGACCGCCCAAGCCCCAGCGTCCGGAGTTCACCGTCCGGAGCTCACAACTAGGCCGAGACCTAGGGTTTGGTTCCGGACCCTCTCCTCAATGGTCCGAACCCCTATAGCCCTAGCGTCCAGAGCCTGTTCCTCAGCAGGAACTCCTCCGCACTTCTTCCTTTGCTTCACATGTGCTAACACAAATCTGTTCTTCACCTTGTGCAAGTGTGTTAGCATTTTCACAATCATTTTCAAAGCATTTTCACTTGATCTTACCGCACCACTCGATCCTAATGCATCGCAAAGTTAGATCGCTCACGGTGGCACTAGATAACCGATATGCAAACAAGTTTGCTCCCCTTGATAGTACGGCTATCTATCCTAAACCCGGTCATCAACTTCTCTACACACCTATGACCGGTGAAATGGAAATACCCTATGGTTATACCTTTGCCTTGCGCATTCCATTCCATCTCCATCTCCAATGTTGATGCAACACATGCACCAAACACTTGTCAAATGATATGATCCACTCCATATCATCACATGACCGTATTGGTTCATCGATCTTGACCTCACTTGCTCTTCACCGTTGCCTTGGTCCATCGGCGCCAAGCATCACCCGCTTGCCCTTCACACTTGCAACCGGTCCATCAAGCCAAGTCTCATCTTGATCTTCTCCACCTTGGTCACATGACTCCATGTCATGTTTCATGTGCATTAAGCTCCTTCATCACACAATCACCTGTGAACTAATTTCCTGTGTATATATCACTTAGACACATATTAGTCCACCTAAGTTGTCACTCAATTACCAAAATCACACAAGGACCTTTCAGACGCCCCATGGGCCTTAGGGGGGGTCGGCCGACCCCCCTATGGGTGGTGGGACCGCCCCAATCCTTCTAGAAGATGGCCCACCTGTCTTGGAGTGGGTGTGCACAAGTTGGACCTCTTCTGGACGTCGATTTGTACTCTTGTGGGCCCATGGATCCATGTGAAGTTGATCCAATGGTGGAGGATCACTTGGGAGTGTTTCTCCTGGATCATGGCCAGCGTGGGAGAGAGGAGTGGCCACCAAGTCACCTTGGGGGGTCGTCCGACCCCCCTATGACATGTGGACCACTGCCAACCTTCTAGAAGCATGGCCCACATGTCATGGAGTGGCTAGAGATCTTGGTGGGTGCCATTTATAGGTCGGTCGACCTGCACAAGGGGGGTAATGACTCCATTACTATGACAGGTGGGCCCTCCTACCATGTGGATGCTTGGGATGGCTGGTGGGCCCCATAGGGTGGTCGGCCGACCCCCCCTATGTGGGTCCCACTAGCTCATTTCTCTTCATTTCTTATAGTCCTACAAGAAATACTCCATGGACATGTGGAACTATTTATTTGATAAAAATCATTATGTCTTTGCTTGCTAGCTCCTGGAAAAAGTGTTTTGTTGACGGTTTTGATGGTATAAAAACATGGTGAAATTACTATCAACACAGGTTTACCCTTGTTTCTATCTATTTGTGTATCTTAGGGTAAATGAATGCACGGTTTTTCTCTTCCAGATAATTTCACTTCAAATCCAAAGAAACTCCTTCGAAGAAAGTCGAAGCTTGCACAAGAGAGGGATACTAGCAATTCACAATCAGAAACACCCTCAACAGAAGCTCACTCTTCAAGAGAGGAAGCTTAAACATCGGAAGAAGAACATACAGGATCAATTTTAGCAATTGCTTTTGAAGCTATGGCCGAGAAGAAACTGCGCGAGTTCTTTACCCCAACTACTGCCAACATCCGTACTGGACCTCCAGTTAATGTTGGAGAGGATGGATTTGAGCTCAAGCCTGCTCTCATCACCATGGTTCAAGCAAATAAGTTTTATGGAAAGGCTCATGAAGATGCAAGTGCACACTTACAAAACTTTCTTGAGATCTGCAGCACCTTCACGATCAAAAGAGTATCAAGAGATGCTACTCTACTCTGCCTTTTCCCATTTTCACTTTTGGGGAAAGTAAAACAGTGGTTCTACATGAACAAAGATATCAACACTACATGGGATAAGTGTACCACTACTTTCCTGGCCAAGTTCTTTCCTACAGGCAAGACCAATGCTCTATATGGGAAAATTTCAAGCTTTCAACAACAACATAATGAATCGTTCACCGAAGCATGGGAACGTTTTCAAGATTACATCACAAGTTGTCCTCATCATGGAATGGAAGATTGGCTATTGTTGTAGACTTTCTATCATGGACTAGTCACTAGTTTCCGTGAATCTATGGATGTCGCAGCTGGAGGAGCTTTCCTGTCACTTAAGCTCTCCGATGCAACATCACTGTGTGAGAAGATGGTCTCTAATCAGAGCTGGAATGAAGAACACAATCAATCTTGGAAGAGAGGAGGAGGTATACATCAACTCAAGGAAGCTGACATGGTCACCGCCAAGTTAGACCTTATCATGAAGAAGCTTGAAATCCAAGACATCGAGAAGAGAGATGTCATAACTTGTAAAGAGTGTGGAGACGTTGGCCATTCAGGAAACAATTATCCTGAATTACAAGAGGATGTAAACTTCATCAATAACAACAACAACTATCGTCCTTAGCAAGCCAAGGATGGAATCAACCGAACCAAGGATGAAATCAGCAACCTCGACAAGGTAATTACCAAGGTAACAACAATTATAATTTTCTGCCTTTAAGATAATTAGTTGCTGGTCAGTCCAAATTACTTGAATAAATGTCTAAAAAGGTAGCATCCAATAATAAAGCTCTAGAAAATTTAAATACTAGGATGGATACCTTTGCTTCTGCAATCAAAAATCAAAATAGCTTCAATAAAATGTTAGAGATACAATTAGCTCAGCTGGCAGCTACTGTTCCCCCAATAAAGGAAGGTAAGATTCCGGGCTAGCCGGAAGATTTAGAAACAGCAAATATTGTTGATATTTTCAATGCAACCAACTACTACACTCAGCCCGTTGATGTGAAGTGGATTGACTATTCATTTCCCGAGAAGAAAGGTGACCCAGGGAGGCCTGTCATTCCTATCTCCATAGGATGTCACACCTTCCCATAAGCTATCTGTGATTTTGGCGCAAGTGTCAACATTATGCCTAAGGTAATTTATGTAAAGATATTGGGAGATCCCCTGTTGTACACAAACATGCGTTTGTAGCTTGCAGATCAGTCCATATGTTACTCCGAGGGAGTTCTAGAAGAAGTCATCATTAGAGTGGGACAATCATATGTTCCAATTGACTTTGTGGTCATGGAGATAGGAGGAGATGACAGAGCACCCATCATATTAGGCCGACCATTCTTATGCACAACCAAAGCCATCATCTATGCAGAGCATGCCAAGATTGTTTTTTTCATAAAAGACAAGAAAGATAAGTTCTCTTTCAAGAACCGCATGCTCAACAGTCCTACACTACCACGAAGGAAGTATGAACAAGATCAATCAGCAGTACCCAAGAAGAAGGAAGAACAAGCAGAGCCAGACCCTAGAAGGAGCAGTCCAGATGATCAACCCAGTCAACACGGAGCATGATCACTTGCTAGTCTCACCATACGTAGTCAAGAAGGGAGACCCAGGAGTACCAACCATTGAATGCACTATCGAAAAGACTGTCTTCCCTTCGACCTTCTGCGACACAGGATCAGGGGTCAACATAATGTCAAAGGTAACCTATAATTATTTATTTGAAGGTATACCTTTGTACCCAACCTATGTGAAGTTGTAGATGGCGGACTTGACGTACGGATTCCCCGAAGGCTTAGCAAAGAACATAGCGGTAAAAATTCAAGATTCTTATATTCTTGTAGACTTTGTAGTACTTGACATGTAGGATGAAGAAGATATGACTCTTATTTTGGGGAGACCATTCCTCAACACCGCTAGAGCCATCATCTTCATCGCATCTAGACAAATCCACTTCAACCTATCCATTGGAAAGGTATGTTGTAAATTCAATAGTTATCATATGCAGCCCAAGAAGCGACGCAATAGAAGGAGACGCCATACACGCCGTCAAGCAACCCAACCATTGAAGGATGGATGGGTAGACTTTGAACCTGAAACTTGTGGAGGCATATACTTAAACTAAGTCTAGGTAGTTAGGATATATGACATGAAAGTCTGAGCTGCTATTTATCTTACTCCTAGCAATACTAAGTTCTGGTGACTTATCTTTTGAAATTTAAAATCTTACATGATGAGTTGTTGTATGACATAGTCTAAATTCCTACCAAAGCTATATACATATACATTTAGATTAGGAAGACTCATTCATGCTACTTGTCTTTGTATTGAGTGTTGTCAATCTTTAGACCCTATGAAGAGTTTCGTCATGCTTTTGAATCAAGATCACGTACACACCACCCAAATATGCACTACTCTACAGTGGAGTAGGTGCAATAACATGCCATTCATCCACCAAAAAAAGGTCTTACTCTTACACTGAGAGTAACCACCACCAAAAATATTCATTCCATTCCCATCTTTCATTCAATAAATGCTCCAAAATTCTTGTTATATTCTCTCAGCAATTTTTCTTGGTGATGGAGGTATGAGCTATGCAAAAGCTATCTGAAAAAAGAATATAAAAGAGAGAGAGGAATTAAAAATAGACAAGTGTCCGACGCACCTCTCAGAAAAATAGAGAATAAGATAGCTCATACTCTCTAGCCATGTTGTTCAAAAAAATTCCAAATTCCAAAAAAGAGAGATTTATTTCAAGGAGAAAAGTAGAATTAGGTTTTCACCATCACCACCATATATCCACCATATCCATACACCTGCACATCTTGACTTGATTGTATGACTTGACTCTCTGTGGATCTATTGTTTGACTTTACAATATATACAAAATAAGTATGCTAACCTTGTTAAGCCATTCCTATATACTCCACTATATTTACTAGTATAGGAGGGCATGACTTTATCAATAACTCAGTGAGATGCACAAATACTACATACATAAGAGATTTGAGGGTGTCATACAATTAAGCTCTGAGTTTTATTTCGAAAACTTTGCAAAACCCAGAATTGTGGTAGAGTGAAGAGTTTGAGACATAATACCTGACTCGATTACTCTATCTTTCGATTACTCAAGACCCAAGTGATAGTAAAAGCACCATGGTTAAAGGTAATATGGGTAAGTTTGAAAGTTGGAGTAATTTTTTCTAATTCAAAGAAGGATTTTTGTTTGAAAGCATGTGAACTTTTGAGGTGTGAAAGCATTGTAGCAACTCCTGATCCAAGTTTATTAGAAAGGATTTGCTTAGGGACTAGCAAAGGGTAAGCTTGTGGGAGCTTGTTGACGGTCCTTAGCGTCAACTTTTTAAGCAATTATAAACATGATAATTGGATCAATCAAATATAACATCTAGAAATATAGGGCTTTAATTAACAATTTTCACAAGTTTTGGTGTTTCAATATTTTCTAGGGACTATTCCAGAAAAGCATATAAAGAGAATCAAATCAGAGAAGATATCGAATAAATCCCGCGGAGATACACATGCCATTCTACTCAAGGAGGATCCCACAGACACCGGAGCAAAGCAGGGCCCAGAGGCCGACCTGTGGGGCCGGCCGGCATGGGGTGGGGCCGGACGGTACCCCTTGGGCCCGCTGGCCGCCGTCTTCTGGAAGCTTCCTCCACTGCCTTTGAAGATTGATCTGAGCCCTCTGTGAAGTCGGTTTGATCCAACGGCTGTCGCGCATCCCATCAGACTATAAATAGGAGGGCATACCCCCCTGGAGGCATCCCTGATCATCCTCAGATCATTTGGAGATCCATTTAGTCTAAGTCATAGGAGATCTAGTCATCCAAAGCCATAAACCCTAGTTCATCTAGAGAACTTTCTAGTTCATAGCATAGCCTAGTTAGATTCAAGAGTAGAGGAAGTCAAGATTCGATCTTGGACTCCCGACGTTGTTAAGAGATTGGAGTCCGGTATAGTTCGTATTCTCTTATTTTCTTTTAGTATTTATCTGCACTTGTATGATGTTTATAGGCAACACTATTCTTCATTAATATGTTCTTGTTTACTTTGTTCATTGTCTACGTTAATATATCTAGTATACTTAGTTTGCTATTGAGTTTATGCACATGTTCGTATAATGCTCATCTATTTGAATATATGGCGAGTGGTAGGCAGTATGTAGTCATGGTGTGACACCCTGTGTCAACCTTGCATTAGGATCATCATTAGCCACTAAGCACATCATCTCATTGCATTCATGTTTGCATATGCTATCATTTCATGTGTGTGTTTATATGTTTTGAAACTAGAATTGAATAGGTGTTTTGTGCTTAATCTTGTGTTTAACATGTTTAGTTAATCCTTGCTTTGCTTAGGGTAAAAGTGTGGTTTTTTTTCGTTTAGTTACCCTGCTTAGTTTTTTTTAAATAAAAGAAAATGGAGAAGGAAATCAGAATCGAGACAGGCCGAGCTCCACCCCTCGACCTCGACCCCACCGCTCGATGACGGACAGAGGGTCTGAGCGAACGACCCCGGGCCAGAGGCTCGACCGACCCAGAGGCTCGACCGACCTAGAAGCTCGACCGAACCCGAGGCTCGATTGACCAATCAGTCTATCGATGCCCCACCCTCGAAGTGCTACCCCTCGAGTTCTATCCCTCGACTTCGACCCCTCGAAGTTACGGACCGAGGCTTGAGCGAACGACCCCGCACGGAAGGCTCGACCGAGTCGGAGGCTCGATCCGCCGATCGACCCTACCCTCGATATCGACCCTCTCCCGCACGCTCGACCGCACGCACGTGTCACGCACGCCCGCGCGCACTCACCCGACCGTGGCTGAGCCGTACGTCGGAGTCATCTGCCGCGTGGCCGCCGATGCCTGACCGCGGAAGTGGAACACGCCATCGCCGCTGCTTCGGCTCTGCGCCGACATCGCTGTCGCCGATCGCCCTGTCTCACTCAAATCCGAGTTAACGGCGCTAGGACCAAGTCAGCTCCGCTTTTCCGCCGCTGACGTCCTGCTTCGCCGCCGCAGACCTGCCAGCCGCCCTGCCGCGCGCCGCGCCGTCGTTTCGCAGTAACGCCGCCGCAGTGCCGCGTCCGATCAGCGCCCCGCCTTGTCTCTTTCGCATCCAAGCGCGAATCCGCTCTAACGGCGCGACGACCAAGTCCGCTCTGCGCCGCCCGCCGCAAGCACGCCAGCGCCGCTGCCACCACCGCGCCATCGCGTCACGTCCCCTCTACCAGCGCTGGTCGGCCATGACCGAGCCAAGAGGAGTGCCTATACCTCCACCACCTCCCGCACTCGTCCGCACTCATCCGCACTCGCGCAACCGCTCGCAGTTCTCTGTTCTCGCCAGCCGAGAGCTCCAAGCACCGCAAGCGCCCCTTCTCAAATCCACCACCACCCAAGCTCCTTTGCTCAATTCCTCTCGCACTAGCCTTCGCTTTTGCCCCGCACCCACGCTGCTCGCCTTTGTTTCACCAGCCGTGGACTCCAGTCGCCGGGACGCCTTCGCCGTTCTTCGACTCCGAGTCGCCACCGCACCGATCAACCAGCGTTCACCGTTCGCCGTCTTGTCTCCGACGCCTCCATCTCCGTGGAAGCTTCGCCGGAGTTAACCGAGGTGAGAACGTTGTTCCCCTAGCTTCAGTTCGAACCGTGTCGTCACAGCACCGTTGGCCGTGCGCCATTGCCACCGCCGCGGAGCTTGCACGTGGACAGGTTTCCTCAGAGCCTCTCTGGCTCAGCTAGCCCTCGAGCCGCACTCGCCACGTCACCACGACGCTCACGCACCATAGCGTCGAGCTTCACTTTGCCGGTGATCACTTCGCCGTGTTACACCGCCGTGTTGCACCGCCACCGCACATCGTCGACCCCTCCTCACGGTCGCAACAGTTCAACCAACACCCCCAGTGGATGCGCGTAAGTCATCCCGAGCCTAGCACAGCCAACCCCACCGCCGAAGACTTCACCATCGGCAAGAACACGTCGATCAGCACCGTTCTCTGTTCCGCTCGATGGTAGATGGACCTCGAGTAATCGAGAGTCACGCCCGTCCATTGCCTCGAGTGCCTCTGCGTACCTCGAGCCCGTCCCAAAATGATTTCCTATTCTGTTTTCAGTTGTATGCCTTGCTTGTTTGTTTATATCTAGAGTTGGTAAAATCCTTGTTGTTAGATTATGTAAGTTGTAGCCTGTTTTGTCCTGCTAGCCAGTAGCTCTAGCCCTAGTAGCTTTGTGGTAGTTCTCTAGTCCTATGCTTAGAATCTCTGTTTGTGTGTTAAATCTTGTTCAAGCATCATCCCTGCACCATTCAGTTATTCATTTATGCATTGCAATCATTTAGGATCCGTGGAGGAACATCAGGAGCCCATAGAGACAGAAGTCCAGGAAGTACAGGAGTTGTACGAGGAGTACCACGAGCTCGACACTAACCTTCCTGAGTGCCCTGACCACCAGCCCTCCACCTTCTCTCAAGGCAAGCCCCGAAGCATCCTTAAGCCTCCTAGTTTTTTTTCAATTTAATCTACTTGAGTATTTTATACTGTGATGCATTACGTGATAGGAGTTGTTTGAATCCCAAATTGATGCATTACCTCCCTTGATATTTGTTTTACCTACCTTGTTACCCTGCTAATAATAAAGTAAAAGCAACCGCTTAGCATGCTTAGAAATAATGCTTACCCTTTCTTTTTATGTTTTGTATTATCCCTTGTGGGTAATACTATCACGGTTGGCTATATTCGCTATCGTGGAAAGAACCTATGGTAGTAATGAAATACGGTCAACTGGAAGGCAAGTGCACCAAGTGGTCAAGACTTGGGGGCAGTCCGTCCGTTGGATCGTGTAGGTTTGTACACGATGGTGGCCCTCTTACATCTTTGAATGCGCCCTTTCGCATAGGGGCCGTTGTGAGTATCGACCCTGAAGCCGAGTAAACACTGTCCGGTCCAGAGCTCGCTCTGCTGTGAGCACCCCTCTAGACTGTAGGCATGATCTGCCCCGTGGTGGCCATCTATTTTCTACAATTGGGGTGGACCAATGCGAGCCCGCGTCGATTACCACCTGGACTTTGTTGAGCGGTAACCTAATGCTGACCCGACGGGGTGAAGTATGGGAGTGTGTTAAAGGTAATCTTACCAGCTGGTGTATATCGATTCGAATTGCCGCCCCCCACTGGATATGGGGGATTATGCTGAGCTTCACCACGGTACAACTCCATGTGACATCTTAAGGGTTCTACTAAAATATTGATGAAGGAACTGGATATATGTTATTATATTGTTTGAGTAGATCAAATGTGTGCTCTAGTATAGATGCAATAACCTAGAAATAATTAGTAGGATAAAAGATGACTGCTCATCGCATCATTAAAGTAAATTCCTTTAATTTAAGCATTTCCGCAAAATAAAGCTTACCCAACTCCAGATACAGCCATGCATATCCTTGGAGTCTTTATTTTCAGTTAGACGGGTAAGTCTAGCTGAATACATTCCCGTACTCAGGGTTTATCCCGTTTGTTGCAGATGGCCAAGTATACATCGGCTATTGTAAGCACTGTCTCTATCCTTTCTACGGAGAAGAGGAGTAGGCCTTGGGCAAGGTCTTCTACAAGCTCATCTTTTGCTACTGTCGGACCTGACGTTGTGGGCACCCCTGTCTTTTAAAACTTCAAGTTCAGTTTCAAGCAATGTTTTATTCGGCCACAGGTGTAGTGGCGTAAGTACTACTTTTATTTGGAACAAAGTGTTGTAATAACTTTATTTCATATTTTAAGTATTTTCGGTTGATTTGTGGCTCGTTCGAATGTGTATCCCTGAATGTACGCGATCCTGAATTGATGTAAGAAATCCTTCGAGATTTCCGGACTACCGGGATTATATGGGCTCAAGTGTTGTAAGTGGTAGCTAAGTCAGCTACTTTGGCACTTGATCTCTTATAATTTGCGCGGTTCCGTCACAGCTAGTATCAGAGCATTGTTTAGGTATCCTCATTCATTTGAGCAACTTTTCAACAAAACGAGTATTTTTGAAACTATTTTTATAAACTAATTTTGAAACTTGGGTGCCAGAGTCTAGTCCTTAAGCCCTATACTAGGAAATTAGGTGGCTTAGTTATACTAACTTGGTTCCGGGTTTTTGCTCATGTTGGATCTTTGTAATTTGCCGGGATATCATTCTTGGGAAGAATGATACTAGGTTCGAAAACTTGCATTGAAAACTATTTGGGAGATGTGAGAGCAGACCTTCCAACCGTTGGTCAAGGGAAGTGATATCTTGTTACTTAAGGATATGCGAGCTTTCACGCAGACATATCTGAGAAGTATGAAATGCTGGGTGGGTTTTCCGAGCTTGGTGCATAAGGTTTTGGTATCTAACTGGTACGTACTTGGTACATATCAGGAAGTGCCCGGTGATTTTCTGCATTGGGTTTTGTTCTTTGGGCTGAAATGAATCTTCTGCAGGTACACTAACTACGCAACCGTGTAGAACGAATAACTGCGTAACGAGAGATCGTCTTGCCACCAACTAGAACGTTAGGACTTACGAGTCATTCTAGTTGAGTGAGAACGTAGTTACGATCATGCATCATGTTTATATTCTTGTATCATGTCATCCCTCCCCTTAAATTGTAATCATCCCTTTTTTTAAAAAAAAAATGACCAACTTAATACCTGTCTCACGAGAGTCAAAACCCCTTTTTCTTCAGATGCCTCGTACCCGTCTGACCGCCAGGAAAGCAACCGGAGGAGCAGGACTCCCCCGTCACCCTTTGGCAAGGAAGATGACCAGGGGGAAGTTTTTGACGTACTTTGGGCTGCCAACTATCCTTTGGCGAGTTTTGCACGCCATTGGGTATTCTGAGGGCAGTGAACCCAAGTACTCTTGGCAGAAGCAGCAGTATGGTCAAGATTCTTTGGTTCAGGTTGAGATCAGAGTAAAAGCTTTGGAAGGAAGGCCCGACTGGTCAGGGTGGACGATCGTTACCAAGGGAGTTTGTGCTAAGGATGGAGCCAACAGGGCAGCATACCTGGTGCTAAAGGACATCATCACTCGTTTTCCAGCAGATCTTGCAGATGCATGGCCAGGAGTGTTCCCACGTGGATCGGCTTTTCCTGTGGATTGGATGCAGACTGAGGAGACAGCTCTGACAGGAGGCGAAGAGGAGCTTTTCTTTTGTGAGACCCCAGCCATGGGTGCCACTGGAGCTCTTCTAAGCACTTGTGAGAGTCTAGAGCGTAGTCTGGCAGATGTTGCAGAAATCCACAACGCCACGATGGAAAGCAAGCGTCAGTTGCAGCAAGAGTTCGAGACAGCTGTCGAGACCCTTCAGGCAGCGTTAGCTCAGCTGACTCTGGAACGCAATCAGGCTCAGGCTAAGTTGGAGGAGGAGATCACCGCTCGTGTGGTTAGTGAGCAGTTGCTTCTCGAGGCCACCAACTCCAGGAATGAAGCTTGGACCGAGTCAGAAGACCTGCAGGCTAGAGTTGCAGAGTTAGAGGGAAACCTCCATGGACAGCAGGAGTACATCAATAACCTGCACGAGGCTTTCCACGCCCTCCATCAGCAGCAGGCAGCAGCAGCAGCTGAAGTCGCCGAAGCACCTGTACCTGAAGAGCCAGAGCCACAGGATGGAGTGATCCTTGGTCCTGACTCACCGAACGAGGACTTCGCCGACGAGCCCTTCTACGACGACAACCTCGACGACAACATCGGAGAGCACAACTACTCCGACGGTTACTGAGCGCTAGATTATGAGTTGACCTTCCGCTCAAGGAGCTTTTGTATCTTGGTGTTGTTTAAGACTCTGTTAAATTTGGATCCTCGGATGTGTAAGCCTAAATATGGAATTTAAGTCCAGGCGTTGTTCTGGCGACGAATTTGGAATGTTATTTGTATGTTTATGATGAGCAATTAATTCTGTGATGTTATGTGGAAGGATGAATAATTATATCTGGTCATGTGCTTAATGTTACATTTTGTACAGCACAGTATTTATTCATCATTCAATATATCATCATCTGATTGTTGCTTGTTAATGGGCTATACAGATGACGGCTAACACTCGTCGCACCAACCGGGGTGATGGAGAGGCATCCCAGAGAGAGGACTTGCCACCACCTCCACCACCTGCAATGACACCGGAAGCGTTCTTTGGCCAGTTCTTGGGCAGCCAAAGAAGTGTCGAAGAGATGCAGCGGCAGATGAATGAAACTCTGCGCAACATCGCTGCCAACACAGCTCAGCAGCACCGACAACAGCAGGGGGCCGCACCTAACCAGTACAGTTCTTATAAGGATTTCATGGACACTCGCCCTCTTATCTTCAAGGAAGCTACTGAACCGCTGGAGGCAGATGAATGGCTGCACTCCATGACACAGAAGTTTAGACTTCTGCGTCTAACGGATGAGTTGAAGGCGGAGTATGCCGCGCACAGGCTGGAAGGACCAGCGAGTATTTGGTGGTCCTAGTACCGTGATAACTTGCCTGCCGGTACTGTAGTTACATGGGAGTTGTTCTCCACAGTTATGCGCCGTCACTACATCCCAGACGGTGTGATGGAGATGAAGCTTACAGAGTTCATGAGGCTGTCCCAAGGGACTAGAACAGTGACAGAGTACCTCAGCAGTTTCAACAGGTTGGCTCGCTATGCCAGTGACTTTGTCAACACAGAAGCCAAGAAGATTGCCAGCTTCAAGAGAGGCATAAACGCCGCTCTTCTGTCCAAGATGGGAAACAGTCACCGCATCACCTTCAGTGACTTCATCAGCGACTGCTTGAACCAAGAGACCAACGACAACAGGTTGCTTGCAGAGACGCGTCGTCGCATCCCAGAAGGAGGATCCCACCAGAGTAGAGGTCCCAGTGCTTCAAGGCCAGTGTTTCGTCCACCACAAGTTGGTGCACGTTTCCGACCACCTCAAGGGAAGATGACCAATGCTCGTGCTCGTTCCGCTTACCAGAGACCCTTCACTGCACACTTGCAGCAGACTAAGGGTAAAGTCGCAGCACCTGCAGCTGGAAGTCAAAAGACGCCATCTGTGGTAGGACCGTGCTTCAATTGCGGACAAACAGGTCACCTATCTCGCTTCTGTACGAAGCCCAGAAGGCATTTCAACTATCCTCAGCAGCCTCGCACAGGGAATGTTCATCATACAACTTTGGAGGAAGTACCAGAAGGTGAGCCCGTCACAGCTGGTATGTTTCTTGTCAATCAATGTCCTGCAGTTATCTTGTTTGATTCTGGAGCATCGCATTCATTCGTTAGTGGGAACTTCGTGTTGCGGAGTCAACAGAAGGTGGTAGAATTGGAAAAAGAGTACCAGATTAGTGCAGCAGGAGCTGTCCTATATACTCGTAAAATGGTAAAGGATGTAGAAATTACCATGGAGACGACATCGATCTATGTCAACCTCATCGTAATACCTGAGCTAGGTCTAGATGTAATCCTTGGTATGGAATGGATGAAAGCTTGGAAAGTACATCTAGATATCGCCCAACGAGCAGTATCTATCACCAACCCACGGAATGGAGTTACCTTTGGAATCTTCTTACCTAAGAATCCAAATCAGCTTGGAGTCATGTTTGCTATCACTGCAGAGTTGTTGGATAAGATTCCTGTAGTGTGTGAGTTTCCAGATGTGTTTCCTGATGATCTTCCAGGGTTACCTCCAGATTGAGATGTTGAGTTTGCTATAGAGCTAGCTCCAGGAACAGCACCTATATCCAGGAGACCATATAGGATGCCACCCAACGAGTTAGCCGAACTCAAGAAACAACTCCAAGAGTTGCTGGAAAAAGGTTTGATCCGACCAAGTTGTTCACCTTGGGGATGTCCCGACATCTTTGTGAAAAAGGAGGATAAAACCTTAAGAATGTGAGTGGATTATCGCCCTCTCAATGCAGTTACCATCAAAAACAAATATCCGTTGCCGCGGATTGATTTGTTGTTTGATCAGTTGTCTAAAGCTAAAGTGTTCTCCAAGATAGATCTACGATCTGGTTACCATCAGATTAAGATCAGAAAGGAAGATGTACCCAAGACCGCTTTCTCCACAAGATACGGTCTCTTTGAATATCTAGTGATGTCTTTTGGATTGACAAATGCGCCTGCGCATTTCATGTACTTGATGAACTCCGTGTTCATGCAAGAGTTGGATAAGTTCGTGGTAGTTTTCATCGATGACATCCTGGTTTATTCGGGGAATGAGAAGGATCACGCAGACCACCTGCGAGTAGTGCTGAAACGGTTAAGAGAGCATAAGCTTTATGCCAAGTTTAGCAAGTGTGAGTTTTGGTTGACCAAAGTACCTTTTCTGGGTCATATCTTATCAGCTGAGGGTATCTCAGTGGATCCCTCAAAGGTGCAAGAAGTTATGAATTGGAAAGCACCCGTTAACGTGCATGAGGTTCGCAGCTTTTTAGGATTGGCCGGATACTACCGTCGTTTTATCCCGGACTTTTCTAAGATGGCTAAACCTATGACAAAGTTAACACAGAAAAACAAGAAGTTTGAATGGAGCGCAGATTGTGAAATAGCGTTCCGCACCTTGCGGACACTGTTGACAACTGCACCAGTTTTAGCACAACCAAATTTGGAGGAACCTTTTGATGTGTTTTGTGATGCATCAACCATTGGATTAGGATGTGTGCTAATGCAGAATGGAAGAGTCATTGCTTATGCCTCACGACAACTCCGATCTCATGAAGAGAATTACCCGACACATGACTTGGAGTTAGCAGCAGTTGTACATGCTTTGAAGATATGGAGGCATTACTTGATGGGTAATCTGTGCCACATCTTCACGGACCATAAAAGTTTGAAGTACTTGTTTACCCGGTCTGAATTGAATATGAGGCAGAGAAGATGGTTGGAGTTAATCAAGGATTATAACTTGGAAGTGCATTATCATCCTGGAAAAGCAAATGTTGTAGCAGATGCTTTGATTCGTAAATCTCATTGCAACTTGTTGCAACCCTTGTTAGAAGATGGTTTTGATCTAATGCACCCTTCGGTCATAAATAATATTGTTATCCAGTGCACCTTGGATAGTGATATTATTGAAGGACAAAAATCGGATAAAGAGCTTGTGCAAATCAAACAAAGGTTGGAAACCAGTGAATCTCTGAATTTCAACGTGGATCAGAAAGGAGTCCTATGGTTCAATCAGCGTTTGGTAGTACCTAAGGATCAAGTCTTGCGAGAAAGGATTCTCAAGGAAGCGCATAACTCAAAGTTATCGATTCATCCTGGTAGCAGTAAGATGTATCAAGACCTGAGGACAAGGTTTTGGTGGTCTAAGATGAAGTTGGATATCGCAGAATATGTCACAAAGTGTGATACGTGTTGTCGCATCAAGGCAGTGCACATGAAACCTGCCGGGTTGTTACAACCTCTTTCTATCCCTGAGTGGAAGTGGGAAGATATCAGTATGGATTTCATCACAGGTTTACCTGCTACTCAGAAAGGAAATGACTCGATATGGGTTATCGTTGATCGGTTAACAAAGGTCGCTCACTTCATACCAGTTAAAGTTACACATCGACCTCATCAGTATGCAGAGCTTTATGTTCAGAATATCTTAAGGTTGCATGGTATTCCTAAGACCATCATATCCGACAGAGGATCACAGTTTATCGCTCATTTTTGGGAGCAGCTACATAAAGAGTTGGGAACAAAGTTGATTCGAAGTTCCGCTTATCACCCTCAGACAGATGGACAAACGGAACGAGTGAATCAAGTGTTGGAAGACATGTTGAGAGCATGTGTTGTATCAACAAAAGGATCATGGGAGAAATGGTTACCTTTGGCTGAGTTTTCTTATAACAATAGTTACCAAGAAAGCATTAAGATGGCACCGTTCGATGCTTTGTATGGACGCAAGTGTAGAACCCCTATCAATTGGATTGAAACAGGAGATAAGGGATTCTATGGTACGGACTATGTAAAGGAGGCAGAAGAAATAGTCCGCACTGTTCAACAACATATCAAGGCAGCTCAATCTCGACAGAAAGGTTATGCAGATCAAAGGAGGAGACCTTTGGAGTTTCAAGTTGGTGATTATGTGTATCTTAAGGTATCACCAATGAGAGGCGTTCGTCGCTTTGGAGTTAAGAAGAAGTTAGCACCCCGATATGTTGGACCTTATCAGATCATCGCAAGGAAAGGTAAAGTGGCTTATCAAGTACAGTTACCCCCAGAGATAAGTTCTATCTTTCCAATGGTCCATGTATCACAGTTCAAGAAGTGTCTTCGAGTTCCAGAAGAAGAATCTGTTCCAAGTTCAGACCTCGTGATCAGCTCAGACTTGAAATACATCGAAGAACCGGAAAGGATCTTGGATACAAAGACAAGAGTCACCAGGAATCGAGAAGTGAAGACGTTCAAGGTTCTTTGGAGTCATCATGGTCCCCATGATGCAACCTGGGAGACCGAAGCCTACCTAATCGCAAACTACCCCGCCTTTTATAATAAATGGTACTAAAACTCAAATCTCGGGACGAGATTTCGTTAAGGGGGGAAGAGCTGTGACACCCTGTGTCAAGCTTGCATTAGGATCATCATTAGCCACTAAGCACATCATCTCATTGCATTCATGTTTGCATATGCTATCATTTCATGTGTGTGTTTATATGTTTTGAAACTAGAATTGAATAGGTGTTTTGTGCTTAATCTTGTGTTTAACCTGTTTAGTTAATCCTTTCTTTGCTTAGGGTAAAAGTGTGGTTTGTTTTCGTTTAGTTAGCCTGCTTAGTTTTTTTAAAATAAAAGAAAATGGAGAAGGAAATCAGAATCGAGACAGGCCGAGCTCCACCCCTCGACCTCGACCCCACCGCTCGATTACGGACAGAGGGTCTGAGCGAACGACCCCGGGCCAGAGGCTCGACCGACCCAGAAGCTCGACCGAACCCGAGGCTCGATCGACCAGTCAGTCTATCGACGTCCCACCCTCGAAGTGCTACCCCTCGAGTTCTATCCCTCGACTTCGACCCCTCGAAGTTACGGACCGAGGCTTGAGCGAACGACCCCGCACGGAAGGCTCGACCGAGTCGAAGGCTCAATCCGCCAATCGACCCTACCCTCGATATCGACCCTCTCCCGCACGCTCGACCGCACGCACGTGTCACGCACGCCCGCGCGCACTCACCCGACCGCGGCTGAGCCGTACGTCGGAGTCATCTGCCGCGTGGCCGCCGATGCCTGACCGCGGAAGTGGAACACGCCGTCGCCGCCGCTTCGGCTCTGCGCCGACATCGCTGTCGCCGATCGCCCTGTCTCACTCAAATCCAAGTTAATGGCGCTAGGACCAAGTCAGCTCCGCTTTTCCGCCGCTGACGTCCTGCTTCGCCGCCGCAGACCTGCCAGCCGCCTTGTCGCGCGCCGCGCCGTCGTTTCGCAGTAACACCGCCGCAGTGCCGCGTCCGATCAGCGCCCCGCCTTGTCTCTTTCGCATCCAAGCGCGAATCCGCTCTAACGGCGCGACGACCAAGTCCGCTCTGCGCCGCCCGCCGCAAGCACGCCAGCGCCGCTGCCACCACCGCGCCATCGCGTCACGTCCCCTCTAGCAGCGCCGATCGGCCATGACCGAGCCAAGAGGAGTGCCTATACCTCCACCACCTCCCGCACTCGTCCGCACTCATCCGCACTCGCGCAATCGCTCGCAGTTCTCTGTTCTCGCCAGCCGAGGCTCCAAGCACCGCAAGCGCCCCTTCTCAAATCCACCACCACCCAAGCTCCTTTGCTCAATTCCTCTCGCACTAGCCTTCGCTTTTGCCCCGCACCCACGCTGCTCGCCTTTGTTTCACCAGCCGTGGACTCCAGTCGCCGGGACGCCTTCGCCGTTCTTCGACTCCGAGTCGCCACCGCACCGATCAACCAGCGTTCACCGTTCGCCGTCTTGTCTCCGACGCCTCCATCTCCGTGGAAGCTTCGCCGGAGTTAACCGAGGTGAGAACGTTGTTCCCCTAGCTTCAGTTCGAACCGTGTCGTCACAGCACCGTTGGCCGTGCGCCATTGCCACCGCCGCGGAGCTTGCACGTGGACAGGTTTCCTCAGAGCCTCTCTGGCTCAGCTAGCCCTCGAGCCGCACTCGCCACGTCACCACGACGCTCACGCACCATAGCGTCGAGCTTCACTTTGCCGGTGATCACTTCGCCGTGTTACACCGCCGTGTTGCACCGCCACCGCACATCGTCGACCCCTCCTCACGGTCGCAACAGTTCAACCAACACACCCCAGTGGATGCGCGTAAGTCATCCCGAGCCTAGCACAGCCAACCCCACCGCCGAAGACTTCACCATCGGCAAGAACACGTCGATCAGCACCGTTCTCTGTTCCGCTCGATGGTAGATGGACCTCGAGTAATCGAGAGTCACGCCCGTCCATTGCCTCGAGTGCCTCTGCGTACCTCGAGCCCGTCCCAAAATGATTTCCTATTCTGTTTTCAGTTGTATGCCTTGCTTGTTTGTTTATATCTAGAGTTGGTAAAATCCTTGTTGTTAGATTATGTAAGTTGTAGCCTGTTTTGTCCTGCTAGCCAGTAGCTCTAGCCCTAGTAGCTTTGTGGTAGTTCTCTAGTCCTATGCTTAGAATCTCTGTTTGTGTGTTAAATCTTGTTCAAGCATCATCCCTGCACCATTCAGTTATTCATTTATGCATTGCAATCATTTAGGATCCGTGGAGGAACATCAGGAGCCCATAGAGACAGAAGTCCAGGAAGTACAGGAGTTGTACGAGGAGTACCACGAGCTCGACACTAACCTTCCTGAGTGCCCTGACCACCAGCCCTCCACCTTCTCTCAAGGCAAGCCCCGAAGCATCCTTAAGCCTCCTAGTTTTTTTTCAATTTAATCTACTTGAGTATTTTATACTGTGATGCATTACGTGATAGGAGTTGTTTGAATCCCAAATTGATGCATTACCTCCCTTGATATTTGTTTTACCTACCTTGTTACCCTGCTAATAATAAAGTAAAAGCAACCGCTTAGCATGCTTAGAAATAATGCTTACCCTTTCTTTTTATGTTTTGTATTATCCCTTGTGGGTAATACTATCACGGTTGGCTATATTCGCTATCGTGGAAAGAACCTATGGTAGTAATGAAATACGGTCAACTGGAAGGCAAGTGCACCAAGTGGTCAAGACCTAGGGCAGTCCGTCCGTTGGATCGTGTAGGTTTGTACACGATGGTGGCCCTCTTACATCTTTGAATGCGCCCTTTTGCATAGGGGCCGTTGTGAGTATTGACCCTGAAGCCGAGTAAACACTGTCCGGTCCGGAGCTCGCTCTGTTGTGAGCACCCCTCTAGACTGTAGGCATGATCTGCCCCGTGGTGGCCATCTATTTTCTACAATTGGGGTGGACCAATGCGAGCCCGCGTCGATTACCACCTGGACTTTGTTGAGCGGTAACCTAATGCTGACCCGACGGGGTGAAGTATGGGCGTGTGTTAATGGTAATCTTACCAGCTGGTGTATATCGATTCGAATTGCCGCCCCCCACTGGATATGGGGGATTATGCTGAGCTTCACCACGGTACAACTCCATGTCCCGATGTTATTATATTGTTTGAGTAGATCAAATGTGTGCTCTAGTATAGATGCAATAACCTAGAAATAATTAGTAGGATAAAAGATGACTGCTCATCGCATCATTAAAGTAAATTCCTTTAATTTAAGCATTTCCGCAAAATAAAGCTTACCCAACTCCAGATACAGCCATGCATATCCTTGGAGTCTTTATTTTGAGTTAGACGGGTAAGTCTAGCTGAATACATTCCCGTACTCAGGGTTTATCCCGTTTGTTGCAGATGGCCAAGTATACATCGGCTATTGTAAGCACTGTCTCTATCCTTTCTACGGAGAAGAGGAGTAGGCCTTGGGCAAGGTCTTCTACAAGCTCATCTTTTGCTGTTGTCGGACCTGACGTTGTGGGCACCCCTGTCTTTTAAAACTTCAAGTTCAGTTTCAAGCAATGTTTTATTCGGCCACAGGTGTAGTGGCGTAAGTACTACTTTTATTTGGAACAAAGTGTTGTAATAACTTTATTTCATATTTTAAGTATTTTCGGTTGATTTGTGGCTCGTTCGAATGTGTATCCCTGAATGTACGCGATCCTGAGTTGATGTAAGAAATCCTTCGAGATTTTCGGACTACCGGGATTATATGGGCTCAAGTGTTGTAAGTGGTAGCTAAGTCAGCTACTTTGGCACTTGATCTCTTATAATTTGGGCGGTTCCGTCACACGTGGGCTTAGATACATTGCTTATCTGTGGATGCCCCCATCTGTGCCGGGTCGTGGGGTAGATCATGGACGTGACAGGTCCATTGAGTCCTTTGTAGGCCTCCCCCGTGCAGTGGTTTAGTAGGGAGGAATTGTCAGGTTGAGGATATCTTGTTATATCTGAGGTTTCTGAACTCAACTCATCCTGTTTATGGTCCCATTGTGTTTAGGAATATTGGTAGTATTACTTAACAATGATTACTAGATGTACTTGCACTAACTAGCGTAGCTTTGATGGTAGCTAGAATACTTAGTAGTTAATTCTTTATTACTTGTATTGGATGACGCTTGTGTAGTGACTAGAATGCTCTAGAAACTTTATCCTTATTATTATGATGATGATGATTGATCAATTTACCCTTATCATATATATTTATCATGTGACTTACCCCTGTTTAATAGTAGAGATCATTGATGGTTAAATCCCTTCATTTATTTCATATGCTTGTTATCAATATTATATATTATTAGTTTTCTAGACCTTCCTAGTGGTAGAATATAAATGACAACCTGATAATACTTCTAGATAAAATGCTACAATGGTATATTTAATCTGTCCGCTTGCAGAATCATTAGTTCTTTATAATTTTATCTATCATTATTTATTTCTGTCTAGTCATACATAAAATATAATATTTCATAAGTACCATAAAATATTCCTTGTTTTATAATTAGAGATGATAACCTAGTTCCATGCTTAGGAGTATAAGGTAAAAGATAAGTGGCTAGTTGCTAAAGGCAAGTTAATTATATACCATGCATTTTTGGCGCCATTGCTAAGAATTATGTTCTTGGTGATGTCATTAAGAAATGTCAACACTGGGCCAGACCATCGGCTAATCAACAAATTGCGAATGAAAGATGGCACATGGTCGTGTATTAATAGTCTCATCATCTTGTACGATTACCCCCCGGCCCTTGGGGTCTATTTATAGGGCGAGCCGAACAATATGATGGCCCGCTATTATAAGAATGGTCTCTGACGGTTTCCTCTATCGGAGGACACCGACTAGGGGCATTTAGGTACATTCAACTGGAATATACCAACTCCTACAAAACAGTTTGATGAACACCCTGGCCCACCGACCCTTGATCGCACGCCGGTGCGAAGCTCCAATGGGTGATGACCGCCTTTAGGATACTCCTCTGACCTTGAGAGGCCGCCGCCTATACATAGGCTCCAAAACGAAGGTATAGAGTGATAGGATGAGAGTTAGTGTGATGCACGAAGGTTGGTTCCCCAACGTGCCTTTTGGGACTTGTTGGCGGGAATTTCTTCATCTTTTTGTTACATATTGTCTTCGTTTTAGCTTTTGTTCTTGTGCCTGTGTTAGTGTTGCGAGTGGTTTGTTGTTGATGGAGTTGTCCAAGCTATTGTAGTCCAAACTCCCTTGTAAGGGGAAAATATTATTTGTTCGCGGAAAAGTACTGTTGAAGGAGTGCTGACGAACGCGACTAATACCTAGCTGCTCAAATTTCAGTACATCTAGAATTCCAGATATCTTTTTCAAAAAGGACTCGCAAATAAACTTCAGGCTTGTTCAGTGCTTGAAGGTAAAACGCCATTTACTTTTTTTTGAGGAAAAACGACATTTACTTTTTTTTTTTAGAGTGCGCATGCCGCACACAACCAACACAGCAACATCAGCTGTGTAGGTGTGCTTACACGAGCACAAAACGACATTTACTTTTGATGACAGGTAATTCTGACTGAAGGGAAGTATTAATTGTAGTAGATGGAAATGAAGAGTTACACTTGACCAAATCACGTGTATTTGCATCTTGCGAAACTGAAAAGAATTCTTGTCCCCCTAAGCTGAAAATTGTAATATACGTAAAAAGAATATGTGAGGCATTAATAATATCAGCAACCTAAATCATCAAGACTTCTTCCCTTTGCTCGTCTTGGCCTCATGTTAATCTTGATAGAGCACTTTTGCGAGAGATGGGGCAGTGAAGATAGGAGAAGAGCCTGCAGAAGGAATTACCGTACTACTGAATTTCAGATCAATCGTGTGACAGAAGCATGCGCGTCTGAAGTCTGAAAACAATACCACAAAACATTATACTGCAGACAAATACCTTGCGTGTCATCACGGACTCGATTCCTTCCCGTAGCACAATGTCGGTGTAGTTAGTTCCAAATGTACAATCCAGCGAAAACTGAAAAAAAAAATACGGCCAAATTTCAGAAAACGAGCAAAGAACTTCAGACGTAATAAGTACAATGTACAAGGCTGCTTTTTTTTTCAAAAAAAAAACTTTGAGAACACTACGTATAGAAGAGAAGAGTGTGTGCGTGGAGTGAGAACCTGAACTTTCGGAAGAGGGAAGTTCATGATGTGCGTCCGGGCGTCGATGTGCCCGGCGACCCTGATCTCCATGTACCTCCTCTGCGCCGACAGCTCGCTCACGAGGAGGCGGGTCACGTTCCGCTGCGCGAGCACGGCGTGCATGAGCACCGTCACGTTGGCACTCCGCGGGGGCTGGTAGAACGCCGGCACGTCCATGGCGCCCACCGACTCGTTCGCGTACGCCACGTCCAGCACCGTCGCGCCGTACCGTATCCCGATCCCGTTCAGGTTCTGCGCCGCGAACAGCAGCGACGCCACCACCGCGCACGGCGCCGCCGTCCCGTTCGCGCTGCTGCGGTTCGACGTCAGGCTCAAGGACCTGTCCATCTGGACGGACTGCAGGTAGAAGGCCGGCTTCCTGAGCCTCGTGACGACGACGGCGACTAGCGCGGCGGCGACGGCGAGCAAGAGGGTGAGCGAGAGGAGCAGGTAGAGGCAGAGGCATCTAGCTGAGTGAGGAGGAGGAGGCCGGTGGCCATAGCTGCTCTCCTTGTCGCCACATCCACGCCAGCTGCTTCTGCTGCTACCGCTGCCGCCACCATGATCCATTGGTGGCTGCTGCATCATTTACCGATCGACTAGAAGAAGCATGGTTCAGAGGAGCAAGAGAATGCAAAGATGCATTTATATGTTTTCGTTTGCAGACGACAAAGATAGGGGAAAGCAAGGGTTTCTCCAGTACTTCTCCATGGCCGCAAGCCTCGTGCAAATACTTCAGTTGCCTTTATTCCTTTCGTGAAAAGTCTGTGTGAATCTGAGATCCTTGCAGGAGAAAACGGAGCATCACTTCGACGGGCAGCTACGTACGTATGTGGCTGCTCAACTCTGATATCCGGCTAGTATTGACTAATGTATCCTTTGTTGGAAACTGGGAACTTTTTCGTTCAATCGAAATGAAAACGTTTTCTGAAATTTACTTGAAAGATCTGGTTCAAATCAATAACTAACCCATCTATCTATGATTACTGTTGCACGTATTTTGATTCGTGTTCGTTTACACTTTACTTTTCCAAAGGTTGGAAAATACTACTGATCAGATACTCCAAAAGAAACTCCATTAATCTCATTATGAAAAAATGAATCCTAAGAATTCTATAATAACCATTATCATCGCTAATAATAACCATTACATCTATTCAGTTTGATAAAAATTTACACAGATCTCTGTTGTGAAAGATATATAAAGCAATCACTTTTTTTTTCTCTAGAACACAACTTTATTTATATATCATTAATATAAGAAGATAAATCAGTTACCTAAATTTATATCTAAATTATCTACCTCTGTAAATATGTCAATAATTTAAAATAACTCCTAGTTTGGTCTGCTACACCACCACTGCCTATTATTGTCAATTCCAAATTCCTACACTGCCAGGTTTTTGAATCGACGATGTTTGTCGAATCTGTACTAGCGGGTACCTCATTATCTACCCATGGGTTACGTAATTTGTTCTATACCCATGCTCTAATAATGTAAAAAAAACAATCGGGTTCTAAGTACCCATTACCATCTCTAGATGGGAGGAGCAAAGTGGGGGCTAGTCGAGCTCATATGCATTCG
The DNA here is from genome assembly GCA_022036555.1 of Microstegium vimineum. Classification (NCBI taxonomy): domain Eukaryota; kingdom Viridiplantae; phylum Streptophyta; class Magnoliopsida; order Poales; family Poaceae; genus Microstegium; species Microstegium vimineum. The sequence continues at coordinate 48,709,194 of CM039119.1, read as the reverse complement.
AAAGAGGGAGAAAAGAAAATTAGGAGAACAATAACATACACAGAAAGGAAAAAAAGATGTGAGCCGTTGGATTTCCATCAAAAGGATCACAACCGTAAACTAGAATGAAAGGAAAATAGAAATCATTTAAGCACGCGATTTTTCCTAATATCTATATCTGTTATAAAGTTAATCCCCAACTATAATAAGTTTTATCTCAATATGCAAGCCATCCGCATCATCTCCCATTAACTATTCATGTCATCTCTCACTAATAGTCATGTCATCCTGCTAATTTTCAACTTCTTAGCAACTCCAACGGTTTTGCATTTTTTGTTTGGTAAAATTAAAAATTTACCAAGTCCCAAATGAATATGACAAAGGTAAAAAGAGTCAATCTCCAACGGTTTCCCATTATTCACTTGACAAAATTAAAAATTATATGTGCGAGGGGGAAATATCTCACGGGAGTAGCGCGCGGGGCGATTGCCAAGCGAACCGCAGTTTGTCATATATGCCAAATATATCACCCGGTGTTTGCCAAGTTAACAAAAATGCGAAACTCATTTGGCAAACCATTAGATATGAGATTTTTAGACTTTTTTGTAAAAATAAGAATGGCAAACCCATTTATAAAATCGTTAGAGTTGATACAAGGTATCCATGTCATCTCTCACTAATAGCCATATCATTCGGCTAATTTCCAACTTCTTAATACTATCCGTGTCATCTCCACTAATAAATACAATTAACATCAATATAAGAAATATACAAGGAATGTCTTTTGCCCAATTATGGTAAGAATGGATGTAACAATATCTCGATTTAACTCATACACGCAACATTTTTTTTAAGAAATTCCTGCAGCAACGTGTCGGGTTTCAAGAGATTTTCAATCAATCTTTATAAGTTCGAAATTTATGGTATGTTCGGGTTGCAATATGTGGAGTACAGGGAGAACTTCAACTTCCACCGTAGATCGAAGACGGCAAGTAGCAGGAGTTTTCGTATACTAGGGAATAATGCCTTTTTTTTAAAAAAAAAAAAGAGAATAAATGTGATAAGGATCGGAGTACGAGATCTATCAGGACTCCCGATCCGTTCGCGCGCGCACTCGTGACACCTTGCAACTCGGTCTCATACGCATCTCAACCTCCATATATTTTGACGCGGGATTACCCTGGGTCGCACATAAGGATAAAAACGGAACGAAAATATTCCGAACTGAACCGCACCGTCTTCTATATTTAACCCGATCGAATTCGTATTTTCTTATTCGACTTTACCGTAGTCTCTTTCGTTTTCGTATTTCAAATGTCCCGAATCCCGAATGGAAAACCATTTTTCGACCAAGTTCGACCGATTTCTACTTTTCTATTTTTAATGTGGAAATATTCCGAATTCAAAATATGATTTAAACCGAATTTGGTTGTCAATCATTACTCTTCAGGCAACTAAGCAAAGGTAATTGTGAAACAGTAATATCCATGGCATCTTAATTTTTCTCTTCTTTATTTTTTTCTCTTGCGAAAGAAACAAAATTGATAAATGTGCTCTCTTGTACTCGAAATTTGCCACAATGACACATGTTAATTGTTATGAATGGTAGGTTAGTATTTCGAATTGAATTTTCGTATATCGACCGTGTTTGATAGAATTTCGCTCGAATTGGTTCATTTTCGAAATTCACAATTTTCGTAAGTTCACGTTCGTTTTCGTGTTCGACTTTACCGTTTTCGCTTTCGTTTTCGTATTCAAAATGTAAAATTAGAAAACGGTTGAGTAGTTTTTCGACCGAGTTCGACCGTTTTCATCCCTAGTCGCACGACCCGGTCTGATCTGTAATCTCGAGAGAAGCTAGTACAATGGAAGGAGGAAAACCCCACCACGGTCACCAGCCTCAGTCGGGCGAAGCTGTCCGCGTCGGCGCCTCCGCCTCCGCCGACGGGGACGTCATGGAGGAGCTTACGCAGGCGCTCCCCGAGCAGGAGGAGGTGGTCGCGGTCGTGGAGGCGGCTGCGGCTGGTGGTGCAGATCATCAGTTTGATTCCCTTGTCGATTCCATCGGCGTCGGCGAAGCCTTCGCGCACGCCTTGCAGCTGGAGGATCTGGCGGATGTGGACGTCTGGGACCTTGTGCCGCCGCCCCGCGCTGAAGGACCGGCGGCCGTTCACGCCGCGCCGGCGGCGGGATCACAGCCCGTCACTCATCACTTTTTCCCAGAAGGACCGCCCATCTTCGACGACGACGTTGCCGGCGCCGCCCAGGCCAACGCGAACGTTCACAAGGATCAGGACGTCGACATGCACGAAGAGCCATCCGACGAGCTCCACACTGCTGCGGCGGATCTGAAGATCTTCGGCTTTTTCGTCAATCGTGCATCCCGGGGCAATCCCGCCAACAACCAGCTAGCCGTCCCGGCCAAAGGCTACAACTACAACCAGCATGCCGTTGCCGGCCCGCCGGCGGCAGCAGCAGGCGCTGGCCAACGACGACCCTCGCCCTCGGTCCCGCCGCAGCCGCAAGAAAGAGGTACCGGTGGCGTGCTGTCCTCTGCATACACCTCGAGAGTAGCAGCATCCTCCCAGGCGACACTACGCCGTCACCATAGGTGGCAGCAGCCCGAGCCCGTTGGTGGCGGTGAAGCGACAACCCTCCGTTCGGAAACACGGGCCGCCGGCGCACAGGCGACGTCGTTTGCCGTTCCAGGCAAAGAAGGTATCATCTCGGTAAGACAGGCCATGCTTGCCGACGCCGCTCACTCCCCGGTCTTCCTCGCTGGCATAGAGGAAGAAGAGCATGGCAACAGCTGGTACGACTCCATCGTCCGCGAAGCTCAGGCGATGGATGAGCCGGCCGGAGCCGGGCTCGATGATGATGAAGTACCTTTTTTCCAGCACCAATTTCCAAGATTCGACGAGGAGTCCAGCAGGGAGGAAAGTCCACCCAAGAGATTGCGCGATCACGTCCACCCTTGTGATCTCGACCTCCATGAGGCGGCAGGCCCGTTGTCGACGACGACGACGCGGCGGAGGGTGCTCCCGCTCGCCGACGACGAAGTGCCCAAGTTCGAATGCGGCATCTGCATGGAGACCCTCCCGATCCTGGACCTCTTCCGCGGCATGCAGTGCCTGCACAGGTTCTGCGTCAAGTGCATGGCCACGTACATCGAGGGGAGGATCAACGGCGGCGAGGTGCCCATCCCGTGCCCGGACCCGGCCTGCCCGGAGGCGTACGGGGCGGACATCGCCGTGCTGCACCCCGAGGTGTGCAAGAAGTCCATCGACTTCGCCGCCTTCAGCAGCTGGGGACGACCGCCTCACGGAGCGCGCCATCCCGCCCAACCTGCGCGCCTACTGCCCCAACCGCCAGTGCGGGGTGCTGCTCGAGGCCACAGGCGGCAAGACGCCGGCGAAGGCGTTTTGCCCCGTGTGCAGCCACCCAATGTGTGCCACGTGCGGCTTCGGCTGGAGCCATGACGATGCTGATGGCGGCAGCCAGCACAACTGCGACGAAGGCCCCAATGTCGAGCTTGTCAAGAAGCTCGCCGAGGATCGTCGGTGGAAGCAGTGCCCAAGATGCAAGAAGCTGGTTGAAAAGACCTATGGGTGCAATTTCATGCAATGCAGGTACTAGTTTATATACTCAATCTTCTTCTATTGATTTGCCTCAAGTTAATTATTGTTGTTTACTCAAATTAATTATTTATTGTTGCATCATGAACACTTTGAGTTAGTTTTCAGGTTATTACTTAATTTGTAATTACTCCTACCATTGTTATGTTAGTGCTTGTTTCAACGAAACTAGACTGACTATTAGCTAGTGTTGACACAAAATGTGACGCACTGTGTCCAAGACACAGCAAGCCAATCAGGTGCCCGGGTGTTTCGGTGTCCGGAAACGTGCCAGTCAGTTTGACCTGAAACTAACAAGGGACGAAAATTATTAGATATAAAACTGGAACATGCCGGATGAGACCAGACAGTTCCATATATACGGCCCTGAAGCCACTTACGACGACATATAGCTATAGAAGTTATCTACCAATAAGTTTTATAGATCATTCGGCTAAAATAAACAATAAACATGTGAAAAAGTTGATAGCCGAACGTGCATTGCATGAAAAAGTACGTATGGACAAATCATAATTAACTATGAGTTAAAGCATAACCAAACTCGACAAATCCAACCGAGTTGGGGTTCATAATGAAGGAACATATAAGAAAACACGATTAAACTAATCTAAAGCCTACGTCTGCCGCACGACACCCAATATTATCAAAGCTTAAACGTGGTTACATGTATGAAACCGCAACACGTAACAATCTAGATCTAAACTAATTCGGCTACTATGACCATGAGATCTATTCGTATGAACAATATGATTAACTATTAAAACAAGAATAGAT